>JADDOH010018512.1:0-18798 GCA_016648135.1 Agrypnia vestita
AGCACGGTTAGAGTTTTTAATTTGTTTAAATAGCCATTATTAGCATATTTAACCACTCGGGTTTTATTACATAACGTTTGCCGGTGTTGAAACAACGTGTGTTTGTTTGGAACTTGGTCAGCGCAGAAATAAACTAAAACAAAATAAATAATTTTGACGCACATTAACTCGGTTACTGATGTTTGTAATATTTGCAGTTGAAATTGTATTGTTGTACACTTTTAATAATTAAAATAAAATTATGATTAATGAAATAAACTTAGTTTTCACAACTTTTTTATTTTGAAACATGTTGATATTTTCAATGTAAAAAAGTGGTGAAAACTAAGTTTATTTTATTAATCATATTAATAATGTCATCACAAAATTATTTTGCGATTTTTGAAGAAGAAAAAATAAAATTACTTTATATTTAACTACCTGGCTTTTATTATTTAACACCGACAAGTTTAAGTTCAGTTTATAATGAGCGTTTCTTCGTCGTGTTACTTTGATTCTGATCTGAAGAAGATAATTAAATATAAAAAAATAATAAAACCCAATTGATTAAACAAATTTAAAGTTTTTCTGTGGTCGGTTCTACAATGATACAATTTCTATTGTTTTCATTTTTAGATAATTTTCATATCATAAAGTCATTTTTATCTCGCATTTAAAATGTTAATAAAAGTAGGTTTTCTATAATCCTTTTGATTTTGCTTCTATGTTCGAATCTAGCTAAAAACGTATATTTATTAAGTATGCGTGTTAGTGATCTGCACGGATCCTCCTAAATCACAATGCATAGTTGGTAGTCTTGCCTGGTGGTGCCTGGCTTCCTGTTGCTTGAGGAAGCGCAGCCTCTGCTCCCTGGCGGCCAGGAGCTGGTGCTGACAGTCGATCTGCTGCTGCTGCCTGAGCGCCATGGCTCGCAACTCTCCCAACGTCAGCTCCACGCCTTCCGGCAGCTGGAATCAACAAAATACATTAATTCTTCAATAACTATAAAACGACTTGCTACTTTATTTTTTTATTTATATTTTATTTTACTTATATGCTACTTTAATATATTTATTTTATTTATATGCTACTTTAATTTTTTATTTATATTGTGGAGGAATTGACACCCGAGCGACATCTGGCGACCGCGGGCGCTGGCGCCGACCAGAGCGAGCGGAAGCACGGCGAACGCATTCCTAACCCGGCCGTCCGCTTGCGCGCACCTTGCACCGCTGATCTCATGCGAGAGGGCGAATTGTCACAAACCTAGATTAGCGCCGCGCATCCTGATATACTACTAACCCGATGTAGACCCGCGTAATTTAGAGCCTTTTAACTAACACGGCACATGAAAATAACTTGTACCTTTCTGAATAAACCTTTTGTCAATCGTTTCAAATACATAAGAGTCTCATTTCTTAGATAGAGGTTGTTCCCCGCATAAGGCTGATTCCAACTATATGTACCAATGAAATATATACCAGAAGCCGCTAGACTCAGTTTCCACTGCAGTACGAATGTTTAGCATTGCCAGTGTGAGAGTGACCGCTCACGCGGTTGTAGGATTCATCTCCCGCTCAGACCCACGAGATCGCTACAATATTAATAACTAGAAAACACCAATTTATTGTTCAGAATATTTTGAGTATGTTCAAATTTTTTAAGAACACTATACTAGATTTTGTCCCCAGGAGAACGCCATTAATCAAGGCATATTAGAAATGTCTCGTAGAGACGAAGCTATTTTATATTACATTTTATCAAAAAGGATAATGCTTTAAAATCTCAAATCAAAAATATAGGTATCTCATTACTAACGGCGACATCTGTACCGGTGTATGAGAATGACAAACTTCGACCACAGGTGGAACTCACATAATATAAAACAAGGTGTGCAAATTAAAAATACAAATTTTTGATATTAACAATGGTTTATAAATTGTACATACAAATAATATAGGATCACAGTTTTAGTTAACATAGGACAAATTAGAATAATAGCAAATTAAATAATAATAGTCTTTCTTTACAAAATAGTAATATTTTAAATTTTCACATTATCTCTTTTATTTATTCATTTACTATGTATTTGTTTGTTTTTCTTAATGTCTATTTTTTTTAATTTTACTTTTAAGTATACCTTATATCCTGATGAAGGGACCACCGGTCACGAAACATGTTGATAATTCAATAAATTAATGCGGCTGTCATTTATGAAAACACATTATTATGAAATGAAAAAAAAAAAAACGAGCGAGCCTTACAATAGTCGCATATGATGTGTAACATTTTACATTTCACAATTAAAAATAGCAATTGAGCAGCAACGAAGTGTGTTTGGTCAATTGTATGTTTTTATTTATTTTCACAGATGGCGATAGTATGTCGCATAAATATTTAAAAATAATCACATAAATTTCATAAAATTTGAGAATTTAAATCATTAAGGGTAGTTATTAATGTAAAAAAATAAAGCATTTATTGGATAGTTTCGAAGATATAAGCCAAAGTGTATCAAAGTTACAACATCCACATGCTTGACACCAGCCTTGCAACATATATACAACATCAGAAGCGTCGGCTGGTAGTGTGCGTCTTCGCTGTGATGACACTTGCTGGACATTGATTTGTTTATAAACGATGATTCTTGTTCCATCGCGCGTGCTGCGCGCGCGCTCATTGTTTATATGAAATTGCGTGTCTTATTTCCTGTTACGCATTTCCGCCCCTTTTCACAAAATCACCGCCACAGATTGCAGGAAAGCGAGAGGAAAGATGTTACACATCAAAAAGATCAAGCATTATGATTAAAACTTTACTCGATATTAAATATAGCATTATTTAAGAGAAAATCTAAAACTCAAGTAAGTGTCCTGAATGTCTCAGTAAAAGATGAACAATGTAAGATCAAAACAAAAAATCCTGCAGGCAGACGCAAGATTGTAATGAATTAAATGAAACAAATCTATTATAATATTTCTCGACAAACAAGCACGGTTAGAATTCCTTTCATCTTTAATAGTGTCGAAAGGCATTCACAGCCGCAAGGTACGTAACGTAATATTGTGGAAACACAGAGAGTTTTGCATATCAAAGGAACACAACATTTAAAAAAAATCTCCTGTAAGATGTACTCGTATGTAAAATCATCTGTTTCGGAACAGTTAATTAATTTTGTTGGATATTCAGTAACTAAATATGGTACCTACAAGTTAATGATTAAGGTAATATAAACCATAAAAAAAGAAAAATAAGAAAATTCATCTTTAGATTTTTTAAAACATTAATTCTGAAATTTTGATTCAAAGAAAAACAAGTTTATAGAGTATACACCAGTGGCGTGTAGCGAATACAAGCAAAAACTGTGCATTACTAATGATTCTAGGGCCTGAATACATAAATCGATACTTTAATGATTAAAAGGTTAAGGTACGCTTTAAAGGTGTTTTTTTGTACTGCAAATTACGCTATTAAAGCGTACTTTAATCTTAGAATCACTTAGTATTGTCTCTATATTCGGACTTAGGAATCAGATATTAATTAAAGGTAACGAAAAAGACGTCGTAATCCATGACTACGGCTAGAGTTTCACGGCTTTTTTGATATTTTCGATTGCTTTTGTGTACAGATGACGGGTTATTATAAAAACGTTTATACAGGGTTATTTGTAAAACATTAATTACCTCGCAGGATTACATTCCTGCCTTGATTATGAGACGAAAATGTTCAAGCTATTATGACCTAATATCAATAGTTAAGGAGATATGCGACATCAAAGTTTGCATTTTTTTTCAATATTTTTGACTTATATTTTGTAGAACGTTGGACTATCATTACACTAACTCATATTATTTATTGAATTGGCGTTAACTTTGTGGAATGACATTATAATTATATATAAATAAATAGATTACTTGTCTAAGACCACTAATGAGTTTAAGATGATTACACAACTAGTTTCGACAACTACCGATGTTGTCATCAACGGGTGATGATTTAAACTGAAGCATAAGAGTAAAATTAATTATCTAAGGTACTGATAGAGGTGGGTGGAGTTATGTTTGGGGGGAGGGGGTTAGCGGGGGTGGGGTTTGAGTTAACGGGAATAAAGTAAGGAGTGGTGAAGAATTTTGAAATATTATGTTATTGATTAGAGTTTTATTAGAATTTAAATTTTTTTGTATTTCTAAATTTTCGAGATTGTTCATTATTTGGCCTTTATATTTAACATGGTGTAATAGTTTAAGTGTATGGGAATGGAAAGAATGATTGGTGTTAATAATGTGGTTAGCAAATTCTGAAAAATAATTACTAACAAGACCGCGACGGTGTTCTTTTATTCTAATTTTAAGATTTCTCGCGGTTTGACCGATGTATTTCATATTGCAGTCACCACATGTGATTTCATATACTCCGCTTTTTTCTAAAAAGTTTATTTTTGATTTTGAGTTATCTAAAATTTTTCCTAACTTGTTGTTGGTGTAATATGCGGGTTGTATATGGGAAGGTAAGATGCGGGAGATTTTCTGGGTTGGCGACCCTGTATATAGAATTTTTCGCCAAGATTTATTTTTGATTTCATTATTATTGCATGCTGAGTATATGTGTTTCTTTGTTAAGTTCTTTTTTATTTTGT
Source organism: Agrypnia vestita (assembly GCA_016648135.1). NCBI lineage: Eukaryota > Metazoa > Arthropoda > Insecta > Trichoptera > Phryganeidae > Agrypnia > Agrypnia vestita. The sequence goes on from JADDOH010018512.1 coordinate 4,616, forward strand.
TTTTTAGCATTTTATCTATCATTTTATCATTATAACCATTATTTTTAGCTATTTGTTTTATTGTGTTAAGTTCACAATTATAATTTAAAGTGCTAAGGGGGACGTTAATTAATCGGTTTAATAGGGAATGGAAATTGGCCATTTTGTGTGATATGGGGTGTAAAGAATCGTGTGGAATTACAGTATCCGTATGGGTTGGTTTTCTGTATATATTGAAATCTAATTTATTATTTACTACCTTAATTGAAAGATCTAAAAAATTTAAGGAGTTGTCTAAATTTTTCTCCATGGTGAATTTAATGTTTTTGTGGAGTGTGTTAATGTGTGCAAGGAAGGAATCTAATTGTCTATCAGTACCTGTGAAAATACAGAAAATATCGTCTACATATCTTAACCATTTAAATATACAAGATTTTACAAGAGGGTGACTAGAGTTTAATAATTCTGTTTCAAGATCATTTAAGAACATTTCGGCAAGTATCGGTGACAAAGGGGATCCCATTATTAACACCAATCATTCTTTCCATTCCCATACACTTAAACTATTACACCCTGTTAAATATAAAGGCCAAATAATGAACAATCTCGAAAATTTAGAAATACAAAAAAATTTAAATTCTAATAAAACTCTAATCAATAACATAATATTTCAAAATTCTTCACCACTCCTTACTTTATTCCCGTTAACTCAAACCCCATCCACAGCTAACCCCCTCCCCCCAAACATAACTCCACCCACCCCTATCAGTACCTTAGATAATTAATTTTACTCTTATGCTTCAGTTTAAATCATCACCCGTTGATGACAACATCGGTAGTTGTCGAAACTAGTTGTGTAATCATCTTAAACTCATTAGTGGTCTTAGACAAGTAATCTATTTATTTATATATAACACTAACTCATATCGATTACGAAAAATTCATTCGTTTCAACACAAGTTAAATAAAATGATAAAAACCCTGAAAAAATTCCAATTGGAATGTTTTCCTATTGGAATTCGAAGGTTTTTATTTTTTTATTTGACTTGTATTAAAGGGAATGAATTTTTCATATTCGATATAAGTTACTGTAATGATAGTCCAACGTTGTACAAAAAATAAGTCGGAAATATTGAAAAAAAAATGCAAACTTTGATGTCGCATAGCTTCTGAACTATTGATATTAGGTCATAATATCTAGAACATTTTCGACTCATAATCAAGGCAGGAATATAGTCCTGCGAGGTTATTAATGTTTTACAAATAACCCTGTATATTGTTATGTATTTTATTTTTGTAGAATGGCGCAATTATTTGTCTAACTAGCAGTAACCCATCAAAAATGACGTACTTTTACACGTCAGTTCATAAAGAAGAAAAAAGAAAAAATTCTTAATGTGTTCCATGCACGCAAAGTACCTGTCTATTAGTATAACTATAACGTGTACTCCACGCGGGCATTTTTATTTCCAGTGGTGGGTTTGGTGTCTACTAACTGATATAAATTGCAGTACCCGCCAGGCATGTTACAATTTAGTCTGCGATATCCAAAATGATTACTTTTGAGATATTTATAAAGCGATCAGGCTCGCAGCCACCTGTAGCTGTACCGCGGCGAGCTGCTCTCCCGTATTACGGGGAGCTCCCCACGTGGCAGCGCAATCCGCAATTGGCCGCGCGTGTGCCAGGAATATCAATCCGTCATATTGACACGAAGGCACAACCGAGTTCAGATGGCAATACGACTTCACTTATTTTTATTAACGATGGCGATGGAAGCATTCGCTTATATTCTATTAAGAAATATAAACAAAAAAAAATGAAGACAGGCTTTTATATACTTTGTATACATTCGTAATCGTACCCATGTATCCAAATATTAAACACTTGGTTTAATTTATGATACAATAAAACGTATATTAAAAATAAAAAAAATAATTTTTCTTCCTTCTCTATAAGTGTCGAAGACTTAACCCTTAAATGCATGAAGTCTGATTTTTGTATGAAAAAAAATAATATTTTATAGAGCTTCACCCGTAGACTAAGGGAAAAATAGTAAAAAAATCATTGTTTTATTTTTTCATTTTTTTTTTCAAAAAATTACCATGTGCCGTTTTCGGCACCACATGCATTTAATACTAAATTAATGCATTACTTCCTGTGCATTTAGTATAAAAAAGATAAAAATAATTGTATGAATACAAAATTGACAAACATACCTGCTCGTTTTATATTTTTCTGGGTAATAAATTTGTCAAATAATCAAGATCGAATACGACTTTCTTCGCTTCTCGATAAAGACATCGACTTTTTCTATAATTTGATAGTTTAGTAAAAAATGGCATGGACAAAATTTTTATTTTTTTAAAATTCAATGACTGAGGAATACTTTTATAAGGATCGATATAAAGAATGACAAATATTTTGTGTGATAATTGAAAACAAACTCAATGTTCCGTTTTCGGCACAATATGCATTTAAGGGTTAAATGCATGTATAGAGAAGGGGTATAGATATAAATATGATTTATCCAAATAATATAACTCAGTAATTAATGTCAGCATTTATACGATAGCAAACTTATACAGGTGGAAATTAATACGCCTAAAAGATAATATGCATTGTACGACAGTATACGGTACACTTCTATACGAATATTAATTTTGTATTACTATGAAGAACATCTTTCTAGCTCGTTAAATTCCCAGATTTTTAAAGTAAAGAAAGAAACAGTAAAGAAACAAAAGAAAAAGTAAAGAAACATTGAGTTTTTTTTTTAAATTTTCTTCTTTTATTTTTCGCTGTTAATGAATAATATAAAATGTGGTTGTATAAGGTGGGCATATAATTTTCCATTCGAATAAATGTTTGTCACAAATGTTGCCATAAAAATTTCAATAAACCATACGATATATGGCTATAGTGTAGTAGATAGAATAAAGAAAGAATCGTTGAGACGGTTTGGTCATGCGGAACGTTTGAGCTAAAAAAGGATGGCAAAGAAAATTAATGAGGCGAGTATTGAAAGAATCAGGAACAGAAGACGTCTGCGAAAGACCTGGCATAATTAGATAAACTAAACATTAGAAGGTGGCCTGTTAAACGCTTTAACAATTGAAAAGCGTGCATAAGAAGATGTATAAAAGTGGACGAGGCAAAAGTAGTGTGTCAGGACAGAAATATGGCGAACTATCCTCTCTACCACCCCTACGCGGAAACTACGCGACGGTTTATTTGTGTGAGCACACACATTACAGTTGAAACTCTATTAATAAAAAGTATACAAGATAGAAATCGAAGCAACAATCGTAACTCGAAATAAATTTAAAAATAAATCAGCAAATTATAAAAACTATTATGTAAAAAAAAATATACACTGAAAATTAATTGAATAAAATACTACTCTATTAATAATATGTGGGGTATAAAGGCAGCGATGTCCAAAAAAATGAATGCGATATATGAATACTAATTTACAGTTCATTATAAGCATAGGCTTATAATGTACTGATTTATAAGAAATTTTATATTTTCGGGATTTCATAAGACACATAGCCTATAAATTTATAGGAAACATGATTTTGGAAGGGACAGATACGTAAAATCTAGAATTAAGTTCATTTTAAATTAGTTATCCTCAGTGACTGCATTTAAAACATTTTTTTTTTTAAATTCCTGCCTTTGCTTTTATACTTCACATATGAACTCAAAAGTAAACGAGTCGACAAACCTGCGAGTAAAACATTAAAATATAAGCAGATTTCAATAAATAAAGTATCACTGACTCTGAATCAACTGCATGATTATTTTTAAAGTAACCAAGCTGTTGTGGAAGACATCAACAAACTCACTGTACTGATTTTGATTAATTCGAGAAAAATTTGATATTTCAAAACAGTTTAATTTCGGGCTAAAACTAGCCCAGGTATATAACCAGAAACAATATGTATTTGTAATGTGATGCGAGAGGTTTCACGTGTACATTCTAATGCTTATACGTGCGTATGATCCTGTGCGTCAAAAGACTTCCAATAATCCCGTTACATCCCCTAATGCACACAATCCCCGGCTCCCGGGGAGAAGGATCGCGGCGATAAATCATAAGTCCTGCGGGCGGGCGGGTCCATCGCCCCATAAACAGGGATTTGGTGCGAAGGCTTTCAGATTACACCACCATCCACCATATTCTCCAGATAAAGCCGAGTAAGTGAATACACTCATTTATTATACAATAAGCAGATAAGAGGGAGAACTGAAACCACTTGCAGACTACCGGGCGCGATAGCAACATGATACTCGGACGCCTCGTCGGAGAAGACGATTGATTGTTTAGGAGTGATCGTCACAAGGAGTTCGTAATCAGTAAACTATTGAAAATGAAGCTAAATCGAGAGTTTTACGCTAAGATAGAAGAGTGTGGCGCTCTAACCTATCTGCTTACCCCCTCGGCGAAACGGCGTTACGTAAATAATTAAGTATTAGTATAAGTAATAAAAATGCACTTTGTTTTCACAACTTTTGTATTGAAAAATATCAACATGTTTCAGAGCCCATTGCCCCTTCGTAAGGATACAATTGTATATGTACTAACAAATTAAAAATCAAAAATCGAAGTAAAGACAATTAATAATAATGAAGTACCTATTAACATGAAAATAAATTTAAAAGATAACTATTTGTAAAAAAAACTGGTTATTTATAATATTCAATTTACTATTAACACTTTCTTATTTCCAAAATTTCTCATTTATCAAACTGTGATTCTCTGTAGTTTGTATGTAAATTTTTTAAACCGTTATTAATATCAAAGGAATGATCCATATCCAAAAGAAGGTTAGAAAATTCAGAATAATTATTGCTGCTTAAACACCTCAAGTGTTTCTTAACTCTAACTTCAAAATTTCTACACGTTTTTTCTTTATAAAAATAATCACAATCATTACAAAACAATTTATAAACACCCGATTTAGTTTTTTTAAATTATCTTTATCCTTATTATTTAATATGTATTTTTATAATTATTATTAGTATAGAAATCTGGTTGAATGAAAGTTTTTTTAAATATTGAATTTGAAATTTGATTATTAATTGCAATCCGTTTAATAATGGTTTTCAATAATATTATTATTAAAGTATTTGTATTGAGTAATTAATGCAAAATGGAACGTGAATACACAATTATAATTATATTGCAGTAATCAAAACGTACAAGAACAATTAGTTAATATTACAGCTAAGAACACAGTTCCAGTACCAACCCTAATGTACGGAAGTGAAACCTGGAATTGGCAAAAGAGGAATGAAAATAGATTAAATGCGGTAGAAATGCGGTCACTAAGACGCTTGTGTGGAAAATCTTTGGTCTATAGAGTAAGGAATGAACAAATTAGACGAAAATGCAATGCTGGCTGTAGTGTGGTAGATAGAATAAAGAAAAGAGTGCTGAGATGGTTTGGTCATGTAGAACGTATGAATGGTTAAGAAAATATATGGGGCGAGTGTTGAAGGCAACAGAAATAGAGAGCGTCCGCGAAAGACCTGGCACGATCAGGTACAACAAGTGTTTGAGGATGGCCCCGTTAAAAGCCGCAACAACCGTAGAACTTGTATGAGAAGATGTTTGAATGTGGCCGAAGCAAAAGTGGTGCCAGGATAGAAGAGTGTGGCGTTCAATCCTCTCTGCCTACCCCTGCGGGAAACGGTGTGATGGTTAGTTAGTTAGTTAGAAAACAGTGGTAAAAATAAATATTACAATATTTACATAAATTAATTAAACATACACGTAGTAGCTCCGCAGTATGAAATTTTATATAATAATCTTGTAATAGAATTCAAACACATTTTAATTGAATCCCCGCGAAAGTTCTCACTGCACGGGGCTGAAGAAGCGGAGGACGCCGCCAATCTTATCGAGTTATACCCGGAGTCTACCAATCTAATTCATTTCCATGATAATGTCACTGGAATGAACGCAATTGAATAAATAATGATATTCATGAAATTTTGATCAATTCAGAGCCTTCTTATTGTACTACAATGATGATTTTAACCAGGAATATAACGGCCGTACACAAAAGCGGTCCGTAAAACAAATTATTATTTTTTCCGGTATGCAAATCTTAATAAGCTAAACGAAAAAAACGGAACAATGCTTATTTTTAGATTATTAAAACTGTGAAATGAAAAACTAATATAAAAAGTTTTTAAAACGAGTTGAAGTGGCTCTCGATGAGTTTGAGGCTATCTCGTTTCTACACAAACAATGCCATTTGCTGAATAACGAGATGAAGAAATGGGCTCCCTCTGGCCATTTAACGCTTGTTCAGACACAGCGGGAACCGTTCAGTTTCAGAATCGCGTTTCAAAACACGCGATTTGTGTCATCTATTCACACAGCCGCGGTTAATAAGCGATTTGTGCGCGCGAAAATAAACGTCAGTTTGACAGTTCTGGTGCCGTTCTCCATCTTTGAATATCAGAGATATATTCGCTCATTACTTTGATAACGACGGCCGTGTTCCATGGCAAGACACATAAATATCATTCTGTCAGTTCATTGTTGGTGAATAAATACCTACTTCTCTAAAATCCTTTTTTTTCCACCATTTCCAAATACCTCCATCAACTCCTGCCAAGCTTTGTTCTTGGCATATTTGAGTAATCCTCACACTGAAGATCCCATATTACAGGTCTTTTCTCCACTTCATCAATAAAAAATTCAGTGTCAAAGCGATCCATAACCATAGAAAAGAGAATATAATCCACGCGTGCTCCTGTTGTGACATGGAACCATGCGGTGCCCGCAACGCGACTGAACGCTCTCGTAAGGCTCCATAGTAATAGGATCGTGCGGGAGCCGTGCGGGTCTATTTTCTAGCGGTTGGGTTGCGGGCACCGCAGCGGTTGACTAACCGCACGGTTGTGTCTGAACGATCACATACAAACCTAGGTAAATGAGACCCGCACGGATCTCTTGCGATTCTGAAACGGCACGGTTCCCGCTGTGTCTGAACAAGCGCTTAGACTGTTAAATAAGTCTAACAAGCTGTTCTTTTTCACTATCTTATATCATTTATTTGAGCTCCTCATATTCTGTTATTCGGTATCCCCGATAATAATAATTTCGAATGTCCGCCCGTAGCTTCCTATACAATAGCTGATCTCATTCCGTTGTCAAAATAAATATGATTTTAAAAATGTTATTAAATAAAATGAAAACATTGACTTTGTGCTTTTTTAATAAAATACTCTTATAAAATATTTTTTATATTCCAGTTCTGAATGACTAATAACTAATAAGTGCATTCATTACTATATCGCATATGTTGTTATTTATCAAAATATATAATTCTATATGTAACAATGTTTATCACTACCGCTACCAGATGGCTCTAATGATAATGAGGTAAAATAAGCAAAAAAGCATAATTATCTATTTAATAATGTATACATCGTTATCAATAATAATAATAATAGTTGGATCATTTATATAGCGCCGTTTTCGTGAGTACTCACCGTTACCGTACGTTACTATAGATAGCGCTGTCTTTATAGCCTTAACTGGCGGCCGAAATATATATAATAATAAAATAATGTAATTTTTGACGGGTCATAGCTAGTTTATTATATTTAGTTATGCCGGATTGTTGTAGTCGCCGTAATTACGTGCAGGCGTGCGCATTTATATGATTATTATTCTCAAGAAAATCGATAAAGTTCACTTAAAATTTTCATTCATCCGTAATTCTTTGTCGATTATTTGAAGTATTTTTAATCATCGCATTTCTACTACATTACTTTACCATTTATGTACTACACATGTATGTACTAGACAGACAACACTTCAAAACTTCTCAACATTATTATGAGCGGATAAACCGAGAAATAAAAATACCCTACATCCGGAGAAAATATGATATTTATCACGTCTCATAACTCTTGAATCAAAACGTAAGTCTAGTAGCAGAGGAGTAGTTTGGGAAGCTGTAAATCTTCGAGTGCCTCGGGGATTCGGGGAAGACTTATTGCCCTCCTGCGCTGTACGGTAAATATTACGAGGCTTACAATGATTGATCAGATAAGTCAACATCTATTGGAATTACCATAAGTGTCTTTTAAGCTTACAATCTATCGATTGAATATATTACTCAACAGCTGACATCGAATGTAGGTGTACATTTTTGAAACTACTATTATGAGGAGGTAGAAATGTAGGTTCAGTAATAACACACACAATGACAAAATGATTATATTTGACCGAGTCATCAACAACAGACCGAAAATCAATCATAATGATATATATGTATAGATGATAATAATTTGGAAATTTTTTACATTAGGGAGGCGGTGAATAATAGAGCACCCCTCATTAACAACCAAATTAATTTTCCATACAGCCCTTTTTTAATTTAATGTTCACAAAAGATGGGGTAACACCCATTTCAGACCTCGCCCCCTCTCACTCTCTTTTGGTAGATCCCTGATGGTTCATTAGGCTAATCAGTGCATGTTTGTCCCTGACAAGACTAACACGCATGTGATCAATTATTGGTGGAAGTGTAACAATACTATGGTTGAGGTGTGTAGTGTTGTAAATGTAGTGGTGTAGTGTTGGTCCTGACGAAGAGACGGGTACGTCTCGAAACCGGTAGACCTAAAATCTGATAGTGGTTTTTACAAAGTTAACTAACAATCTGTTATATGTATAGATATCATAGGCATGATCAGAAAAAGGAGTTATAAGATACCCCATGTGGAGTTAGTCATGTCTTCAGAGTTTGACTGAAATAATGGTAATTATTTTCTTTTTAAATGGTGTAATGTTGTAATATACAATATCGAAAAAAGTTTTTTTCTGTGCAGTTTGAAAATAATTTATTTTTTCCTCAAAAAAATCAAAGTTGAAAATTCGTAATACAAACGGTGCATTTCATAAAAAATCGTATGCTACGTAGATAATGTTGTAAGTAAAATGTGTGCAAATTTTAAATAAAATCAGTGGAATAGTTTTTGAGATATTGTCTGTAGGTACCCCCAGTCTGAAAAAAAGATTTTCGGGAAAATGCAAAAAATAAAAAATATTTTGTAGGTACGTATTATAAATGGTGATACTTTAATCTGTAATTACAGGACCATACATTAGTACTTTCATAGTGCATAAGAATGTTATCGGACTCTTTTTAGATGACCGTATCAATTTTCTGGCCTCTTTTGTCGCTGCTGATTTTCCACTGAAAAGCGATTAATTAGGCGATGTATTTTTGTATTTGGCAGTTAGGTACGCCAAATAGAGCTTTTACAAACATTTCCCTAAATATTTGTTAACATAAAAATAATGGCTTGTTTACAGAATATGACGGGAAAATTCAGAATAATAATTTTTAAATTTGTTTACAAAATTATTTACAAAATGTTATTTAAAATATTTTCAGTTTCCAGAACTATCCTCGAATCCCCAATGTCTACTGTGATTACTAGGTGAGTTTTTCCGTTGTATTAAAAAGTGCATATATATATTTAAACGTGTCAAAAGCCAACAGGTTCATTAAAAATTTAATAGAAATTTATTAATAATTGAAGCCTTTAGAATGTTTAATTTATATTACTGTAAGTATAAAACGTATTTTATTTATTATGTAAGAAGATTATGTATTGACTTTCTTGCTGTGTTAAAATTTTTATTTATGCATCTGATATAATTAATTATATTATCACGATATAAACGTTTAGAAATATTTATGCATAAGAGAGCATGTAGTGTAGAAAAGCTCAAATGCACGCAACGATCCATGGAGAGATCCATGCTTGGAGTAAACCTAAGAGATAGAATTAGAAATGACGAAATTAGGCGCAGAACTATAGTAGTGGATATCATGGATCGAGTAGCGAACCTAAAATGGCAATGGCAGGACGTGTTCCAAGGCAGGATGCTACAAGATGGCCTCCCAGAGTTCTGAAATGGAGAACTTGGGAGAATAAAAGAGGCATCGGAAGACCTCAAAAGAGATGGGCCGATGATATAGCCGCTCTGAGGGGAAAGAAATAGCTACAATTAGCAAACAATAAAGAAGGATGGAAGAGGAGTGGAGAAATGAAGGCTGATGAAGAAGAAGAAGAAAGCATGCCTAAAAAATCGAATAATTTTACGTATATTAAATAGTTTTAATGCATCATTATTGAATTAAGGATACAAAAATGTGTATATGTAATTAAGCAAGCTCTTTATCCTCATTATTATTAAATATTAATAATAGGTAATAATGTCAAATGAATATATGTATTTTTAATAAAACTTGATTTGTTAGATCACCTAAACAAAGTACGAAAATGGTCACCTTGTAACGTATCCACCTTCACACCTAAGCTAAATACCTAACTATAAAGTTTAATAATATAAGTTTTACGAAAAGCCCAAAGCTTGAGACTTTAAGCTACCGCATCGAGCTTTATTACAACTTTTGAGACTTTTAAGCACACACTTTATGCTTTAAGCTACTAGATAAAAACTTAAGTCGAACTTAGAACTTCGGAAGTATATTTACATGAAAGCTAATATTATTTTTTTTTTTGTTAAGAATTTATATTTTCAAAATTGGCCAGTCGTGATCTATCTAGTGGTTAGGAAAATTCCTCCTCCGTTGTGTCCGTAGCTATCCAAAATTCTTTTGATATGTGGTGAGATTCGTATTCTTATTAACGCGACTAGACTAGTATAGATCGAATTCTTACCTAACTATGGAAATAACATACGCACGTAACTAATCCGTACTCGTCCTTCTAGAAACCGCTCTAGAACTCTACAGTTTCGCCTATATGAGAGATAGCCGATTTCGTCCACGTCCGGAGTTGGCCTAAAAGCCAATTATATGCGGCGTGGCCTAGGAATAAACGCTAGTATCAAAACTCCCTCACATTGAACCGCCATAGCTATAATACCATCGGGGTTAAAATACTGTAATATAAAACAATACAATCGTTGCCAAGTTAACGGCATACGCCAAAGATTCCGCCCGCATTGATTATCAACATCTCATAATAGCAGCTTAGAACAGTGTCAGCACAACCACATGCGGCACCCATTTATGACAGATTTACAAGATATAATAGCATACGTTATATTCAAAACACAAGTAAGAAACCTACCGATAGCGCGTCTCACGTTGTCCAATCTGCTCAATCTGTTCATAGTACATAGTAGGGGAAGACAAACATATATATATTCACAACAACTAGGCGCAACAGAGGCTCAGGGCAAGCTTTGTCTGACATTATCGCAGCCCGAGATTCTAAGGGAATGGAAGATACAGATTTGTAAGTGAAATTTAAGAAGTGTCTAACCACTTCTGTTCAAACGTGGATTCTAGATGCCCCCCCCCCCCTGTAGGGGGGAGGGGGATGCGGCCCCAGAGCATCGCCGCATCCGGTGGTTAACTCCTGTTTAGACATAACCTCCCACACTAAGCTGCAGACCAAGATCAAGCCGAGACTCTATTGCTCCTGCTGGAATCCCCCGAAGTCCTCGCTTCCCGGCGACAAACATATCAGGAAGAAATCCCGCGTCTGATATTAAGGTTTGTATATTATCCCGCGGGGCAGTCAAATTGACTGGTGTATAATGATGAGGATCCCACGTTGCGGCTACATGAGCCGGATTATTATGATGTTTACTGCTGATTAAAGGGCTGAATGAACTAACTGGGTGACTGGAAAAGACTCTCCCTTGAGCGCGTCAGTCAGAGCCATGTTAGCATCGCCAAATATAGTTGATGTGATTGATCCCACGGTGTAGTCTTATTGACTAGAGATATTAAATGATGGTAAAACAGCATGATTATTACAGTTGATTGTGTAATTCCTGATATGTTTCTCGCTGGCCGGGAAGGAGAACCCCGAAGGTCTCTGTATACAGCAAGTTAGAAAAGGTGGTGACTGATGAGAATGATGGTGTTAGTAATGCCATCGCGCGCCTGAATGCGGTCCCGATCATAAAAATTGATTGTTAAACTGCTAACAGATCTCGTTCATTAAAGCGGCCCCGAGCATAAGTATTGACTGTCGAACTGCTACCTGCATCTTATAATTTCTCGTTCATGAGGAACGTCCTATCTCGTCCTTGAGTACGGAGTTATTACATTCACATACATTCATAACCAGAGCCCGAGCTCGTCGAGCCAAGGGGAGTGAAAGAACGTAGGGGCTTCTTCCCTCCGGCTGTGTTTGAGGCACGACGCTCTGGTCCGATTCGAAATGCTTCACCTTTGCTTGACTGAACACATTTTAACTGTGTGGAGGCTTTGCGCAATTCTACTTAGACCCACCCAGAGTGTCCCCGCAGTCCCGTTCATCCCCTGGATCGAGAACACGCACCCCGTCATTTGATCCCAGTTACATACAACTATCTGTATCGCGAGTGTATCTCTTTCTTCAATCCCCTTCATTTGCTTCTCATAGTTGCTCGTCCATGCGGAACGCCCTGTCTCGTACGTTGATGAGGTCCCGAACGAAGGTTTCGATTGAGGTACGGCTACCTGAGTCTTTTAGCTGACATTCATGAACATTCATATCCGGAATTCGAGCTCGTCGGGCCAAGGGAGTGAAAGAACGTAGGGGCTTCTTCCCTCCGGCTGTGTTTGAGGCACGACGCTCTGGTCCGATTCGAAATGCTTCACCTTTGCTTGACTGAACACATTTTAACTGTGTGGAGGCTTTGCGCAATTCTACTTAGACCCACCCAGAGTGTCTCCGCAGTCCCGTTCATCCCCTGGACCGAGAACACGCACCCCGTCATTTGATCCCAGTTACATACAACTACCTGTATCGCGAGTGTATCTCATTCTTCAATCCCCTTCACTATTCCATTTATACAACAATCACGTGACTAACCTCGAGAGTCTAGCACCGGTAATAAGATCTCATTATGCTACGTTGGAAGTTAACATTGCATAACCGGACGGAATGCCTATTTCCCGCGATCATATTCAATTTGTAAAACGCAATAATATGTATTTATATATGTTAGTAAAACGTTTGAAATGCAGAATGCACGTATGATGACCTCGCTTCTATCCTAAAGATAATTAAGATATAATCCCGACGTTACGTCCCGACATCAGTACTAATTTGTTTCCGCGTCCGTTACCGTCGAACTCTGAACCCACGTAATGAAATGAATAGTGACCATGAGACAATGACAAATTATATAGCACGAACATTCCATTTGATACACATAAGAAAACATCAGGAATAAATAATATCAAAGGTTCTTATCTTCGTTCTGTAGTTGGTCTGCTTCTGAGATGGCATCCTGATCCGAAGTAATATAACTCTCCAAAATTGAGCAATTACCAGCGCCTGTGTAGCCCTTCATTTCCCTTGTATATATATTTTAATATCAGCGCCTGTAAAACTGTATTAGATCCTAGAAACAAGAAAACTATTCCCTCTACGCCGAGCACATACAGAACATAAACCCCTTCAATCTAGTTCATCCACGGTTATGCAAAAAGGCGAAAGAATAGTAATAGTAAAAGGTCCTTAACTGACAGAAGTTGAAGTTCTCTGCAAACTGCCCATATCTTCTAGTGGCGCCTGTGTATTCCAATAACAACTTTCCAGTCATGTATTTAACATAACGTCCTCCTTGTGTGTATGTGTGCTGCAATATCTGTCATCCAGTTAGTGATTCCCAAAATAGTGTTTTCCTTGTATATATATATCTATTTCAATATCAGCACCTGTAAAACTGTATTAGATCCTAGAAACAAGAAAACTATTCCCTCTACGCCGAGCACATGCAGAACATAAACCCTTTCAAACTAGTTCATCTACGCCGTATAGTGATATCACAAGCAGACATAAACAATACAATTACAAGTATGCTTGCGTTCTCCCCCCACCTTGGTGGAAATATTCGCATTCGCATTCACCGAATAGTAGGCCTGATATTCGTATTCATGAAGGTAGTATTCGTTGCATCACTCTCAATAATAAAATCATATAGATAAATAATTACGGCAACTCATAAAAATTATATGATATTACTTATATTAAACGAACAAAACAAAACAATCTGTCATATTAGTAAATAACGTGATCACGGAAGACCGAAGGTTAACTACCCCTGAACACACCGCGAACTGCCCACAATAGTGAATAATGTTCTAGAAAACATTTCAAATATCTAATATTGAATGAATAAACAATGT
>JADDOH010018513.1:0-17164 GCA_016648135.1 Agrypnia vestita
ATAGCGCGGGACCTATGTTTTCCTATATAATATAAGATAACCCGGGCCGAACGGAAGCAATTTTATAAACTTTATAAAATAGTGAAACTTGTACTTCTGTAAAACCGTAAATAAACCCCGACCCCCACGAGATTATTTTATATAATTTTTAGAATAATGAAATTTCAGACATCTGTAAAATTGTAAATAAGTCCCGATTCTCACGAGATTATTTTATATAATTTTCTAGAATAATGGAATTTATACATCTGTGAAATTGAAAATAAACCCCGATTCTCACGAGATTATTTTACATAATTTTCTAGAATAATGGAATTTTATACACCTGTGAAATTGTAAATAAACCCCGATTCTCACGAGATTATTTTATATAATTTTCTAGAATAATGGAATTTATACATCTGTGAAATTGTAAATAAACCCCGATTCTCACGAGATTATTTTATATAATTTTCTAGAATAATGGAATTTATACATCTGTGAAATTGTAAATAAACCCCGATTCTCACGGAATTACTCTATATAATTTTAAACGAAATGAAAATCTAGATTATTATGGGCTGAACCTGATACCCCGCGAGATCAGCTATATATTTTTCACTAGACGTATTTTTAATCCCAGAATTTATTCGCTATAATTTTAACGGACTCTTACTATTAAACATAAACAAAAAAAATATTAAAATAAACTAAATATTCTTTCGATAACTAAAATAAACCCGGTCTAATCGAAACATTTCATATAACGAAATATTATATGCCTTACAAATGTAAAAATTAAAATGAGACCTCGCGTATTTAGCAAAGATAGGTATTTTATAAGACTTATTTAAAATCGAATCTGTTAGTAACAACTCCTTTATCTTTTAACAACTTCCCGCGTGTTTAGCATAAAATAGGTATCTTTATAACGCACAGCTAGTTTCCAGAGATCCGCCAATACTATACTTAGTAAAACGAAAATTTAACTAAATTTGAACTCTACCGTTTCCTGAAATTCTGCGAATATTATTCTGTGAACCTAGTGAGACGACAAAAATAATTAACTTTATAGAACATAGTGATTTCCGAAGTTCCGATATGCCAGATTAATTACCTTTATAAAATAAAATCAAACCCGTACTCTGAGTTAACACTCTTTTAACAGGACCTCGCGTATTTAGCATATGATAGGTATTTTTACAAGATTTATTAACAATTTCCCGCGTGTTTAGCATAAAATAGGTATCTTTATAACGCACAGCTAGTTTCGGAGATCTGCAAATATCAGTTCTATATATGCCGGACTAATCAACTTAATAAATTACCCTTTATAAAATAAAATCAAACCCGTACCCCCCTTTTCTTTTAACGTGAGCAACCAACAATGTCGAAGAGTATATTTACCCGTACACAACTTTCACTTGAAATTAAACTATAATTTTCAACCACCGGGACACTCTAAGTCGACGGTAACTTTCACTCAAAAAAACAACCGACGCGGATTTCACGCCCCGTAGACGTTCACACCAACTGCCTGATTTCTGCTGTGTCTTGACATTTTAAAACCCCCCTAGCGGGAAAAGGTCCTAAGTCGTGTGTTTCCAGGATTTTCAATATTCTACTTCCCTTGAAACCTAAATCTTTGTTCCTAAGGTTCAATTTGGCAAAAAAAAACCATACCTCCTCTCGGATATGTCAGTTGATCCCACCCTCTATTGCTGTCTCTGTCTCCATCCCTGTGCCTGTTTGGGACGGACTCAGTGGCTTCGGACGATTTGAATTCGCTTCACAAGCGCGATAATTAATTTTTAATATTTAATTTCTAAGTTCAGTCCATATTGTCGTTTGATCAACCGTAACCACAATCTATCGGGTACTCCTCTAATCATAGTTGATGTTTCTTCACTATCTACCATTATCATGTCCCGTTCCCTCGTATTTTCACTCGTCTTTATCGGAAATTTAACGTCTCTTGGCCGCTATATCATGGGATCAATTTCCATATATTCACCACGTACACACTGCATACCTAGATATAACAATCATCCAAAGGTACCATACCTAATTATAAATTAATTTTGGGCGATCTTTTCTCGTGGGTCACCCAATGAATCCTGTCTTATGCCCGCGGCTCTCCGCGCACAGGGACGTATTAGTTCCCTCCGTTGCGGAATTTAAACATAATTTGTAACCATTTATTATTATTTTTATTGGCAGTAAGATTGATCCACAAAATAACTATGTTACATAGACAGTGAATATTCTCGAACAATATAATACTGGAAGAGTACTATTCGCTATAACACAATAAACTATTAATGTAAGTTAAATTAAATTTTTAAATTCAGTGGAAGATTTTTAAGATCGTTTTGCTTTTAATTTTTTTCCCAAAACAAAATAAATAAACAAATAAATAAACACACAGATACACACTCACACAACCCACTATTGGACATGTTTTTATTATTCTTTTATCGATTGTATGTATGTGTTTTCGCGTAATTGGCCCAAAACTCTGTGCATCAATTATTGTCTTTTCTTCAAAGATTGATTAATTATATGGCTGTAAGAAACCCAATAAATGAAAACAAATAAAACAAATAAGTAAATAAACCTCCAGTGCCGCAGGCAAGGCGTCGGATTAATTCAGTGCTCATTCATTGCCAAGGCACTGGACGCCTCCGCTGATAACTATATACCGCTCACCATGTTCTTAGAGGTGTGTTGAAAGATTGCTAGTATCTGTCGAATCGGTCTCAAGTAGTTGTCTGTATTTGTACGTTTATCATTATTACATGCTCTTGCTATATCCGTTCCACTTCACATTATTGTTCCTCCCGTCTTCGAATTTCTATCACACTATGTTCTCCTATGTTTTGGTACTCATATGCTTGCTTTTTACTTGCATTTACTCCTATATATATTTGTTTCATTTATCCATCCATCTATAAGATCCCCATACGCTTTATCCTTTTATTTCATGTGTATATGGGCCGCAAATTCATATTATTTTATTTACAATATTCTTATCTAGATACACTTGTTCCAATTATGTTTTGTGGTTATTACTACCAAACCCGGCGAAATCTGAGCTAGAATAGCCAATCGTATACACGTTACCCGTCCTGTTGAAACTACGCTAACGTCGGACAGGTTTGTAGTGATTACATAGTTAATATATTGTATCTATATTCGAGTATATTATTTTCTTGTCGTGCCATTAATATGCTTACACGTTATCGTTATCTCTTTCCTAACTGTATATACCGTCATTGCACAATTACCTATCTGTTGTAAAAGCCTGAAGAGCGTTAGTCTACAGATAAATATAATAGAATTATAGTTAACTTTTCTATCCGCCTACGTTATTCGACTCCCGCGAAACGAAAATGAATCATTATTCGCTTCTCGACAGAGCGTCAGTCTACAGATAAATATAATGGAATTATAGTTAACTTTCCTATCTGCCTACGTTATCCGACTCCCGCGAAACGAAAATAAATCATTATCCGCTCAGTTAAGGTCACCCCTCTGGTACATCGTATACGTTTTAATCCGTGCTTCACGGCCAATTCCTATAAATTATTTATGGGGCGTTTTCCTCTCGCGATCCCCCGATTAGGACCTGCCTTCCTTGCCTTTGCTCATATTCTGCTATCTCTCTTGCGCGGCAATCCACTTAAGAAGGCGATTAATGACGTTTAAACGGTTTCAAAAACCTAGCAAAAAAGCCCATAATTCAGAAACCTCGTGGAACTGTCAATATCATCGTCACCTTAGAGTAGACGTTAATCGGTTTTTTAACGGCTTAAACTGCAATAACCGCGACCTAAATCTCTGAAAACCATGTTCAGCATTTTTTATGGGAAGCACATGCGGACCGCTCGGACCGCATCGATCGTCAACCATTTGTACCAAACACGGCTTTACCACAAGATTAATATGATTTATAAGAATTGATTAGTAACTGCCCGTAACCTATATCCGATCAATCGCTACTAACTCCCTCCCAATATCATCATCCCCAAATTTTTGTAGCCCCAATTCTCCGCCAGGTGGGTTTAGCTCAATTTTTTCCCACGTAGCATTTAAATCATCTTAGAGTTCAAAAAAAAATAAAAAAAAAAATCTATAGAAACAGGTGATTCATCACAAGTGGTACCTATTTTCAATCGCTAAATGATTTTCTAGTAAGGCCGTATAATCTATCGGATATTGTAATCATTAATCAATAGTCTAATCGCTAATCTTATGTACCGAACATCAGAGATTTTTTCAGTTTTTTTTCACGAAAACTGCGTTATAAATAGCGCGTTAGAAACTTTCGTAACATTTTTCCTCTCACTTTCTGGTGTTGAAAGTGTCGTTCCTAGTACTTCTCACAATACGCCTTTCCCAGGTAGATAATACATATGCCTAGTTATCATATAAGAATATAGTATTGACGATGGTACATATGATTTTTTAAGAGAATTAATCATTAGTTTGAATATAACGCTACCTTTTACACCTATGAATTGTTTTAATGAAATAATTCTTAATAGAAAACAAAAATAAAAATATGTTAATCTTTTAACATAAAATATGTTTAAACGTAAGCTTCTCCAGAATATTAAAAATAGAGCGATTGAAACAGAATGTGTGAAATAGTAAAAAAAACCTTTAAACAGGATGTCTCAAAGCTAGTACCAAAAACTTTACAAGTGTATTCCTGCCTTGGAAACGAGTCGAAAATGTTCCAGCAATTCCGACCTAATATCAATAGTTTAGAAGACATGCAATATAAAGGATTAAATTTTTTTTCAATATTTCTGACTTATCTTTTGCAAAAAGTTGAACCATCAACACATTTATTATTATTTTGACTTCCGACTGCAATGTCAAAATACTCACGTATTGAACTGAATTTTAATTATGTGTAGAATTGAAAAAAAAACATTAATATTACTACAATAGTATCTGTTGTATAAAATATTTTCTTATATGGGTTTTTAATTATGTCGCACTGTGGTCTTTAGTTTGACTTATATGCAATATCCATAATAAACCGGTTCAAAATTGGAGTCACGGTGGTGTTTCTAGTTATAGGCTATGCCCCCGTTAATTCTGAAAAGGACGGAGTGAAAGATGAATTTTGGACGAATGTTAGGGATGTAATGAATGAATTATTTTCGCAGGTGATCTGAATGACTGTGTGGGAACTCGAAGAGATGGTTTTGAGTCAGCCCTCGGTGTGTACCTACGGTGACAAGAAGATGAATGAGAATGGTAAAAGTTTGCTTGAGATATGCTTGGAATGGAATCTTTTTGTTTCAAATACCTTTTACCACAAAAAAATCCATCATTACAAATGGGAGAGGGGTAATGAAAAATCAAATATTGATTTTGTTGTGGTTGATTCTAGACTAAGGGCCGCTACTGTTAATACTCAGGTGTTTCAGGGCGCCGAGATGGAAACCGACCATTTTCTTGTAGTTTCGAGAATAAACTTATTTCAAGGCTGGTGGTCCAGGAAAAGAACTGTATCAGCTCCGTCTAGAATCAAAAATGAGAATCTACAGAAGGATGATTTTAAGGAGAAGTTCGAAAGGAGCATTGTTGAAAGGCTGAGTGTAAGAAGGGTGAGTGACCTTAGGATAGATTATGCATGGGATCACTTGAAAACTTCCCTATGCGAATTAGCGAAGGAAGTCTGTGGAACAGTAAAGCAGGGAAGAAAGAAAGGAGATGCATGGTGGGTTGATGACATGAAGGAATTAGTGAAAAAAAAGCGTGGCTCTATCTTCTGACAGTGAGTGGAGATAAATACGCGAGAGCAAAAGATATATTTAATAATGTTCTTAGGTTTTCACGGCCACTCAGAATCTTCAAGTTTGTGTTTACTGGGGTATTATGCCGTGTTGTTACGACCTTTCGGGCCGACGTTTCGGATCCCATTGCAGGGTCCATCATCAGGGCTGATGTGTTGTCTTGAATGTTGGTGTTGTGGTTAAGTATCGGCTTGCAATACCGTGCCGAAGTCATGATGTGTTTGTATTGTGTTGTATGTATGATTCATCTGTTGTCTGATCACTATCTCTGCGGAGTCTGCGACGAGAATGACTTTGAAGCGCCGGATACCAAGATGTTTTTAATTTGAGACCATCATCTCTATTAATGTTTATCGGATGCTTGTAGATTTCTAGTGCTTCCTTGATAAGACGCGCATGGTGACTCTTAGGCTTTCCAAGGATTTTCGGTTCGAATGCAAAATGATGGTCGGTATCCAGAAAATGCTCAGCCAGTGCTGATTTTTCTGGATGACCGAGTTTGCATGCCCGTTTGTGCTCGTTGACCCTTTTGGAAATGGTACGCGCCGTTTGCCCCACGTATACTTTATCGCAGTCTTGACAATCGAGTCTATACACACCGTCCGTTTCTAAGCGATCTCGATCCTTTGCTGATCTCAACATATCTTTAATTTTGAAGTTGGCACCAAAAACTGTCTTAATGTCTCTTTTCTTGAGAGCTCTGGCAATTCTGTCTGTAACGCTTTGGACAAAAGGCAGAAAGGCGATGCCTTTGCACTCAGGTTCTGTATGCTTTTCAGGGCGAACAGACCTCGTACTTATGACGCGTTGTATCTGTCGCTTCTGGTAACCATTGCCTTCCAGTGCGTCGCTGAGTGTTATCATTTCCTCTTGTAGATATTCATCTTGGCATATCCTTTTGGCCCTCGTGGCCAAAGTGTTGATGAGACCTCTTTTTTGAGCAGGATGATGGTGGGAGTTCGCATGTAGATAACGGTTGGTATGTGTAGGCTTCCTATAAACTCTGTGTCCGAAACTCCCATCGGCTTTCTTTTTTATTTCCACATCAAGAAAAGGCAGCACGTTGTCTTTCTCTATCTCCATGGTGAACTTCAGGTTCTTATGTAGTGAATTAAGGTGTCCCAAAAAATCACCTAGTTTGTCTTCACCATGCGGCCAGATTGCAAACACGTCATCGACGTATCTCCACCAGACCTTCGGAGTAAAGGATGCTGTGTCCAGTGCTGTTTCTTCGAATTTCTCCATAAAAAAGTTAGCAATCACCGGAGAAAGTGGATTACCCATCGCTACGCCTTCCACTTGTTGGAAGAGCTCACCTTGGAAAGAAAAGTATCCACTCGTCAGGCAGTGCTCAAACAGTGCGCAGATGTCTTCATCATAAATTTCTTCCAACAGACTCATAGCGTCGTCCACAGGCACATTAGTGAAGAGGGATATGACGTCAAAACTGACTAGTATATCACCCCTTTCACACTTTATTTCTTTTAGCATATTGACGAAGTGTGCTGAGTCTTTCACCCATGAGGACGTCTTCCCCGTCTGCATCTGTAGGAGACCGGCCAAATATTGTGACAGCTTGTATGTTGGCGCTCCTATTGCGCTCACAATTGGTCTTAGTGGCACTCCATCTTTATGTATTTTGGGAAGCCCGTAGATTGCTGGTGTTTTTGAAGCTTGCACAAATAGTTTGAAATGCAAATCAATTCCAGCCGATTTGCATTTGGAATGGGTTTTTGGTGCCAACTTCAAAATTAAAGATATGTTGAGATCAGCAAAGGATCGAGATCGCTTAGAAACGGATGGTGTGTATAGACTCGATTGTCAAGACTGCGATAAAGTATACGTGGGGCAAACGGCGCGTACCATTTCCAAAAGGGTCAACGAGCACAAACGGGCATGCAAACTCGATCATCCAGAAAAATCAGCACTGGCTGAGCATTTTCTGGATACCGGCCATCATTTTGCATTCGAACCGAAAATCCTTGGAAAGCCTAAGAGTCACCATGCGCGTCTTATCAAGGAAGCACTAGAAATCTACAAGCATCCGATAAACATTAATAGAGATGATGGTCTCAAATTAAAAACATCTTGGTATCCAGCGCTTCAAAGTCATTCTCGTCGCAGACTCCGCAGAGATAGTGATCAGACAACAGATGAATCATACATACAACACAATACAAACACATCATGACTTCGGCACGGTATTGCAAGCCGATACTTAACCACAACACCAACATTCAAGACAACACATCAGCCCTGATGATGGACCCTGCAATGGGATCCGAAACGTCGAGCCGAAAGGTCGTAACAACACGGCATAATACCCCAGTAAACACAAACTTGAAGATATATTTAATGCTTGTAAGAAAAGAGTTAAATGTGGTGTAAAAGAAAGGAAAGAGCTGCTGAAAAGAGAGGAAGGTTTAAAAATGTCTAAGAATTTGGGGGGAAACATCAAAATTTTCTGGAAGGAGGTTAAAAAATCTCGATGTCGGGCGGAAAGTAATGGTATAAAAGCTATTAAGTCAGTGAATGATGAAATGTTAATGAGTGAGGATGGGATAAGAGATAGATGGATGAAATATTTTCAGGAAACGTACGAGAGCAAGGAGACCGTAACTGAGAAATCTGCCGAGATTCTCTCTAAAATAATTATGAATGACGGCCGAGAATGGAATGCGGGAACTACCAGACGCGAAGTGGCCACCATAGCCGAACACACTGTCAAGCAGCAAGCAAATAGCAATGGCCGCCTAGCGCTCATCAATAGTCGCCCAGCGGCTACTATAGGCCGCGCAGCAGAATTGCTAGCAGGGCCCAGCAACAAGCAATCGACGATAGCCGATTGCTTAACTGCTAGTTGGATATTATTGTTCTAGAAAACATTTGAAAAACTCACTTTTAAAATATGGTCACTTTTAATTAAACTGTACAACCAAAACATACACAACCTAATTATTGGCCGCCCCGGTCAAGTACTGTGTTTATTTTCAAGATAAATGCTTGATATGACAATTTGATTAGCCAAATCATATTTTAGTTGAATTACTGGAGGCCAATAACGATGCAAAAATCAGGCCAGCTACTAAAAACAATTTTTTAACCGTTTAAGTTTTTATATTGGCAAATGTGTAGTCAATTAGAGAGTACTTAGATTTATATTTATTTTATAAAGCCCTGTTATAGCCTGTTCCTGTCTCTTATTCTGTATAAGGAACCTAAAAGATAAGGAAACAGGAACATGGAAAAGTTGTCACATAACTTAAATTAACGATGATGGCACGTTTCTTTGCCATATATGTTACCTGGTATCTAGTCATGTTTGATGTTAAATCGTTTGACGCCGATACCGTGTCATAAGGTAACGTTTAACGTGATGATATACTAAGTTAATGAAACAAATAAATGATTTTTTGTTTTGCTATTTATTCTTAAGGATTCTATAGTTATTTACTACAATTTATTTTAAAAAATTCCGATTATTATTTTTAAATACTTGGTATTCAATTATTATAGAATGTAGTGGCCCATTACTACAAATGAAGACCAATAACTGAATGTTATGTATTATACAAATCGGGATTTTAACACTTTTTCATGAAAATTTAATTACACTAAAAACGAAATAATGTAAGAACACAAAAATTGAATCAAATATTTGTTTAGTTATTTTCAAACAAAATATATTGATTTAAAATAATGAAAAGATTGGAACAGCCAATTACTGTACCAATCGCCCTATTTCTATTTTATTTGGAACATATTGTAAATTTCTACACGCGCGTAAAACGATTTCAGTTATCAGTATTGTACGATAGTTTAAATAATCTCTATATATATATTAAAGTTGTAATGTAGTTTCCGCGAAATTTATATGAAGCCTTTTAAACATTTCGATTTTTTTGCGTTTTTTTCGACTTTTACACGCACTTTTTTGCGGTTTTCTCCGCAACTATAAGTAATAAAAATATTTTGTAAAAAAAATACGAAAGGTAGATAATTACCGCGTGAGAATTTAGTACACTCGATTTTTCCTTCTTCTTATCTCGTTCTACGCTCATTCGAGTGAAATTTGATTTTGAAAACTCGGCCGCCAGACATTCACAGACAGACAGACACAAAAATTCGAATCGGCAAAAAGCTAGAGAATCATGTTGCGTATACGATCTAATTAATAAATTATTTTTTTCTAATTTATTTCGATTATACGTATTTTTTACAAAATTTACATTTTTTTCATCTTTTTCAATCGAATTGATTTCTTAAACTACGAGGAATATTTTAATTTCAATAAAAGACTATGAAAGACCAAAGACTCTGGCGTGAAGAACTTTTTATTTCAATTTTTTTGGACGTCTCCTTCTTATATTTTTATGATATTTAATGTTGACAAATGATTTTCAGTCAAAAAGGCTTCACTTCTCCGAGACAAGGGAAACAGGGACACAGATAGAATGCCGTTTCGCCGAAGTTTAGCAGCTCAAAATTTGAAAGATCATAGCGGCGTTGTCAATATGAAATAACTCTACAGAAAATCTCAATGTCGATTTTAGATTACATTTATTTGACCAATACGTTGATTTTACACAAAAAACTAAAGATAAAAATAATGCTTAATGTGTTTATTGTTGTTTAATATAAAAATTTTCTTTGTTTTCTAAGAACTTTCTTACGAGCGATTCAATTAAACCTACCCCTCTTTGCGAAAATCCTCAGCTGTTTTGAAAATTCGTATGATTTTACTTTAAATATGTTTTTTTAAGACAAATATCTGAATTAATACGACGTTAAATCATTAAAAATTTACATATAATTAAAAGTTTACATATTTTTTTCTGTTTTTTTATAAAAACACTCAATCCGTTAGATGAATTTTATAAAAATCGAACCAAATTAACATCTTCTGTCAAGAAAAAATTGCGAATTTCTTATTGAAATTTAGCAGTAACCTACACGGATGACGAAATGTCAGTTTCACACAAAAAATACGTGTTGTTGAAATTAAATATGTAATATCTCGGAATATTTTTGATAAATAAGGAATCTGTTATAAAAAATGTTAAGTAAACTACCTTCTTTATCGATTTTGAGATGAAAAAAATATTATTTAATTCAATATAGTTGTAAACGAATCAATTCAAAATATAGTTTACGAACATTTTTATTCAAATTAGCTGTTTTCGAATCTAATATTTTTAAACATGTTAGGCGTAATATTTGCAATACATATTCGGGTGTGCATATTAAATTAGGTACCTACATACGTTAAATCTTCACAAGGATCGTCTGTTAGAAGCATTTATATTTTAATTATAATTTTTCCTTTCAGTCGCGCTCACAGAATAAAGAAGATAAAGACCGCGCACTCATGAAGTCATGAATTTTATGATTTTAACAGTCGCCACCTAGCGACCGTCACATACATTTAGCTTGATTTATTTATTTATTTGTTTAAATTAATATTTATTCCTGAAAATGTAAAGGTTTTAAAATAAAATACGATAAATTTTACAATAAAAAACATTTAGTATGTTACATTAAAAAAATTTGATATAGAATTTACTGAACAAATCAAAATAAAGGTAAACAATGACTTATTATTTAGTGATTATACAAAAATATAGTAGTGAATTGCAGAGTATAACAAATCTTAGTATATATATATATATCATATATATCTATATTATCTATACTCTCTATATATACCATTCTTCTATCTATATATATATACTATAACAAATCGTCGCTGTATATACAGGGTTATTTGGAAAACATTAAAAACCTCATACCTATTAACCTTAATAATATACAGGGTTATTTGGAAAACATAAATAACCTTGCAGGACTATATTCCTGCCTTGATTATGAGTCGAAAATGTACAAGCTATCACGACCTAATATCAATAGTTATGGAGATATGCGACATCAAAGTTTGCATTTTTTTCAATATTTCTGACTTATTTATTGTAAAACGTTGGATTATCATTAAAGTAATTCATATCGATTACGAATAATTCATACACTTTAATACAGGCCGAATAAAATGATAAAAACCCTGAAAAATTCCAATTGGAATTCGAAGGTTTTTATTTTTTTATTTGACTTGTGTTAAAGGGAATAAATTTCTCATATTTTATATAAGTTACTGTAATGATAGTCCAACGTTTCACAAAAAGTAAGTCAGAAATATTGAAAAAAAATGCAAACTTTGATGTCGCATATCTCCTTAACTATTAATATCAGGTCATAATAGCTTGAACATTTTCCACTCATAATTAAGGCAGGAATATAATCCTGCGAAGTTATTAATGTTTTCCAAATAAACCTGTATAATAAATCCTATGTGACGTTTAGTACATTCTGAGATAAGCGAATAAAAACTATAGAAAAAAAATATAGAAAAAAATAATAATTGCACGGACTAGATTTTTAAAAATATTTAGAATATAGAATCAATAATAAAATGATGGTTTAAACAATTTCCTTTAACACTATCAAATAAATCATTTATAAAAAGAACAAACTCCGATGTCTCCGAAGTCCCCTTGTTGATGCTCACACCAGCATGCATATTCAGAGATGCTGCTAGAGATCGGCTAAGAACCTGGGCTGCCATTTTCAACTTCATCTTCTTTAATTTATCTGGGAAAATGAGAAAATCGGTTAGTTTTGTCAATGAACTAAAAAAATTGATATTTCTGCGCTGTACCCCGCTTTTATTTTTCATACAAAAACGCGCTCTTGTGGGAAATATTACACAGGGTGTTTTTTATGATAGTATTAATTTAAAAATTGGAAAAATGCGCGTTTTTTCTTTATTATTTTTACATAGATGTGACGTCACGATTTAGATCGAGTGGGAAATATTATACAGGATGTTTTTTATGCGAAAATTGCGCGTTTTTTCGAAATTAGCTTCGCAGAAGGGCTTTTATTTAATGATTATTTTTGTATAGTTGTGACGTCACGAATTCGGAAAGGCGATCAAGTGAGAAGTATTATAGAGTTTTTTTTAGTGTTTGACGTCGCATTTTGGGGATTTTGAATAATTAACACGTGACGTCACGTCTTAGCCGTTTGGAAAATTATATATAGAAAAAAATTGAAAAATTGTCAAAGTGTTTTGTCCAATTTTGTTATCAAAAACTAAAAACACAAAAACCATTTTTTTTTAAAAACCAAAACCCAATTTTTTTTTCCAAAAACCAAAATCAAAAAATCAAAATCAAAAAACCAAAATGAAAAAACCAAAATGAAAAAACCAAAATCAAAAAACCAAAATCATGAAACCAAAATCATAAAACCAAAATCAAAAAACTAAAATCAAAAAACCAAAATCAAAAAACTAAAATCAAAAAACCAAAATCAAAAAACCAAAATCAAAAAACCAAAATCAAAAAACCAAAATCAAATAACCAAAATCAAAAAACTAAAATCAAAAACCAAAATTAAAAAACCAACATCAAAAACCAAAATTTAAAAAAAAATTCTACAGATAAAATATTAAATCAAAATCATTATTTTTTGCAAGAATTTATAAGATTAGTTATCCGCCAATTTTATTTTTGGAAACTTCAATTCTAATAAAAGTATTAGATATATGAAAATTTTTGCTTTCATCCGAGTTTCACGGTTTTGACGGTAGTTTCGCAGGGAAAATTTCATTTTTTTTCTGACATCCACAATCTGTAGAATTTACCTTACCTACCTTTCTACGTTTTTAGTTTTTTCTATCTTTATTTTTAGAAAAGTTAGAAACGATTTCCATTTTTATAGATCAATTTAGACATCTGTTGAGTTTTTTTAAAAGCTCCAGTTTTCGATAAATTTTTGATGTTCAGTATTATGGCCGTAACTTCTAAACGCGTCGGCCGATTTTAGTCATCATATCTCAATCGATAGGGAAATAGTGCCTCTATGGAGCGTATTAAAAACATATATTATAGAATGACAGACTTCAGCATTAAGTCCGCTTTCATCCAAGTTTTGCGGTTTTGGCTGTAGCTTCGCGGCGAATATTTAAATTATTATTGCAACATAAAAAATCTATAGAATTTAACGGTATCTATCTTTGACTGTTTATTTGTTTTTTATCTTAATTTTAAGAAAAGTTGTAAAATAAAGTAAATAAAATTTCCATATTCATATATATTTTAAAACTTTTCTTTAAATAAAGATAAAAAATAAATAAAAATGCAGAAATAGACAACGTTATATTATACAGGCTGTATTTTTTGGAATTATAATTTTAATTCCCCCCCCGAAGCCACAGACTAAACAGCAAAAAGCGGATGAAAGCGGACGTAATTCTAAAGTCTGCCACGGTAAAAACAATATTTTTAGTACGTTCGATAGAAACACTATTTCTCTATCGATCGAGATATCGATGTCTAAAATTGGTTCATGCGTTTAGAAGTTACGGCTAAAAACATAAGGACAAAATTTACTTACAACTTACTTACTTACTTACAAAAAAAAGGCAAAAACTTCTAAAAAAAATCAACAGATGTCTAATACATATCATGAAATTGAAAAAAATAAAGTTTCGTTTATAACTTTTCTCAAAATAAAGATACAAAAAAACTAAAAATGCAGAAAGGTAAAAAATATTAAATTCTACAGATTGTATTATTTTTAAATAAAGTTTATAAAAAAAATAATAGATGTCTCATTAGTACTGTAAAAATGGAAAAATATATTTTCTTAAGTTAAATTGCTTCCACATTCTTAGGTAAGGTTAGGTTAGGTTGGGTTAGGCTAAGTTAAATTGGATTATGTTAGGTTAGGTTGGATTAGGTTGTGGTTTTCATGGATATATTATATGGAAAATTTAAAATGTCCCAGACGGGCGCAACCCGTCCGCGCCTTTTCACGACAGACGCTGCGCGGCAAAGTCGCGCGGCGACTGTCGTCACTCGTCGCCCGCGCAGCAGGCATCTGCGACCACAAAGCGGGAGCTGTCCGTCTCACTCACCTTTACGCGGCCTTTGCGCGGCTTCGGGCGCGCAGCGGCTTCCTCTTATACCCTTCGGTTTTTTAAAATTGAAGTTCCCACCCCCACACTAGATCTTTCGCAACTTGGTCATTTATCATCCGATTTATAACCGCGCAGCGGTCGCCACGGTTTTTAAGTTTTCCGGCCTTTACTCCCGAACGCGCAGTCCGATCTTCGCGATCGGGAAGTCATCGGAAAGGGGAGCTCGGCGCGCATTTTTTCCCTTAACCTTCTTCTTCTTCGTTACTCAACCAACAGTGAGTCCGTCTTATTCTTCTTCGTTATTTAATCATCAGTGAGTCTGCCGCCAGGCTCAATCGCACGCGTAGTCGTGCAACGGGCACCTAGTTAACTATATTATAAAAGAAATATAAATTATACAAAAAGACTAAAGGAAAATAATAATTGTCGTTTAGAATCGAATTGAACCCTGCTTTTTTTTTTGTTCGCCAACTCTTTATGTTATTATTATTATTATTATTTCATTTCATTTTTTTTTTCATCATAAGTATATCTAATCTAAAACCCGCTGTATCATTGTATTCAAGTTTGTGATGGATCCTCTTCTTCGCCTTTCAGCTCGATCCTACTCCTAACTGAGTTTACGCCTTGTTAGAGGCAAACAAGCTATCTATCTACATCGGGTGAAGGCTCTACGGTTTTTAACGTAGTATTTCCAAACACCCTCGCTTTATTCAAGACCTCCCCAGTTCACGTTGTGTAATTTTTTGTTTCGAACTATAGGGGGTGAATTGGTTTAGTGGTAACCCTAACGCAAGCTTTACTTAAATTATATACTGGGGTATGAAGTTCGTGAATGTTCATGGAAAACGCAAACAAAACTACCTAGCACGTCAATTAAGCCCTACGGTGCAATTGCTAAACATACTATGTTCCGTGGCCCTATATTATTTACCTATCATTCCTACGGACTGAAACCACTGCATCTGGTGTAGCTGCGCTTCCGGAGTGCGCGATCCTCTGCTCCCACGCCCTCTCCGCTCGATCTCCATAGTCCTACCTGTATGGGATCGACCGCCATCCACTGAAAAGGTTAGTAACGTGCCGTTATCACATGCGCATGCACATTTAGAGTATATAGATCCCCTGAAAGCCCTCAAGTCCTTCGTAACCGCTCCTATGGGTGATTCCGTCTTCGACACCCTTGCTGGTTGATATTTTTATCTTCCGCCGTTATCTCGCTGTGCTTATTCCTTATGATCCTTTATATTTACTCTTCATTATTCTTATATCAATTACATTGTTACGTTTATTTACTAGCCGGCCTAAGTTCCGTCACCTGTATCTGGCCCTATGTCTCATTCTAGTGGTACGGTGGGTTCTAATGGATAAAGGGGGTGTGGGAGGTATGTATGAATGTATGTGTACGCGAAAAATGTGTTTGCTTTAAATTCGGCCCCTCCATACCCAAAGGCTCATCGGTGACTGATCCCATCCTCCTTCTCCCGACACGAGTTCCGGATACGTTGACCTGAGCCTGGATGCGCCTTTTCATGTTGGGCCTCTTCTGTGCAAAGTACCGCACCATCCCTCGCGTCATTGTCTGGCGTCCGGGCTCAGAGCCAGTTTGCCCCCCGAATTCCAACTCCTCCAGGTTAAACTAAGTTAAACTACGGTATATATACTGAAGCTACTGTAAAGATGGTCCCGGGCCACCTGTCAAGTCAAAAATATGCGAGTGGGGAGGGGGAGTTTCCTAGGCTCCCCAACCCTCGCCTGTGAGCAACTGCAGCCCATTGGCCATTCGCGACACTACAGTGACTGCAACCACCCTCCCAGGTAGTACTTATTATACTCTGGTATGCATCAATACGTTCAATCCATTCCAGACGAGGGAAGACATCCGCACGGGTGTTGTGCCACCCGTGAAGAGCCCCCTCATACACTACGTACGAATAGATACATACTAATAAAATATAATATACATACATATACCTACATATACAATACATAAATAAATACTTGTAATGGTTGGTTGCCATGTGGTTTCACGAGGCCATGACCCCTCGTATTAGTAGATGGAAAGGTGGATCTGGACAGTAGGGATATGCCTAGCCCCTGGCCAGGGATGTCGGTGTATTCTCTCCAAATGGTGTACAGCTAGAATCCTGCCATCGATGATGATGGGATCTGCCTAATTTTCTCCGACTGATGTGTAACTGGAACCCTGCCCTCACTGATGAAGATGATGTTGTCACTATCGAAACGTCTCCTGATGATATATAGCTGAACCACCGCTAGTGGTGATGATGATGATAATGATGATACTATCGTAACGTCTCCTGACGATATATATCTGAGACACCGCTAATGATGATGATGATACTATCGAAACGTCTCCTGACAATATATAACT
>JADDOH010018514.1:0-16403 GCA_016648135.1 Agrypnia vestita
GTTTAATATTTGTTTACCTTAATATTCAAACATCTGTTTAGTCAAGTTTTTTTTTTAATTTAGAATATTATTTATTCAACCAAATTTTATCAGATAATCAAAAATGTTTGCATTTTTCTTTCTAACCAAGATAAAACAATAATAGAAATTTCCACAAAAGGTTTTATTCATTGAACACGGTGTAGTCACGAGAGACTCATAGTGCACAATACCGGATCATTTTGGGAATAAGATCGCTTAGTGTTACAACGTCAGGGATCAATTTTTATCGCAAGTGCTTGTGCGATCCTGGTTCATTCATATGTGTTGAAATTGTTGACACACAACCTCAACGGAAACACTCAGCTCAGCATGCTTTTGAATTTGACCTCATGGCCATATCAGATCAGAGTCCCATAATATAAGAGTTCATAATATTCCATTTTCCGCTCACCATAATCAAAGGCGGATGGCCTTCCCAATAGTGGTAAATCTTTGAGTGTTTTACTACTGTTAGAATTTTTGAAAAGTGCAGTGCATTTCCAAAAGCCATGATATTTTGTGACATTTTTGCAGTTTTTGAACCTATTTGAAGCTTTGCAGTAAAAAGCACGAATTGCATTGGATTCAATGGACATTTAACAGAACTCATCTTCAGTGAAAAGAAGTTGTTATAAAGTATAATAACCATAATAATATTTGGATAATTTATATAGCGCCGTTTTCGCAAATGCTCACCTCAAGGGCACTTTACACAGAAAAATTATCTTACAAAGCAACTTACTGCTAAAAAAGAAAAAACTTATTCACTAGGTGGCATGCAAGAAATGGAATTAAAATTCAATATGAGGTCACAATTGACTAACGCTTTGTGGGTCATAATTATTATAAATCCCTTTACAAATCATGGCTATCATGATATGAAAGAACTGAAGGAATCAGAAGCAGGAGTGTAAATGGACGGATTCAGCATATCATGCCTATTGATTCAGCATATAACACAGTCATCATCGTCATTGACGCTAAAGCCCACAGTGAGTCTCGGCATCCTCGAGAATTTTTCGCCATCCACCTGGTCCATCATCCACCATTTCCAGTTTGTCATACTGATTGCCCTATCAGTGCTAGTTCTAATAGTGAAGCTGATATGCAATGCCTGGTGACCAGGATGTCGGATGTATGCTTCTGATTCTGTTAGTAAGTTAAAAGACAAAAGAGCGACTAAGCATTTCTTTTTTACAACACGTGCCTATCAAATATGTGCATGGATGATCGGTCAACCCGTCTGCATTGCAGATTTTACGCGACGGATAAGACGCGGTGGAAGATCCGCGCAGTGTGGCGCCGGCCTAAGTGTGATTTAATATGATAAACAGTGGATACTTAGAACAAGTGAGTAAGACTTTTATTTATCTTTTGATACACTTTCGTTGGATTACGAATGCAAATGGTCAGATGCTAGGTGTTCTTGATATTAATTTCTGGAATGGAAGCATGATCGCTTACCAAAGAATTGATAAGGCGACTTGAAGCATGCAAGATGTGGATCTACAGAAGAATACTCAAAAAAAGCTGGGTGGACAGAGTTACGAATGAAGATGTTATTGTTCGGACTAATAAATAAAAATAAGCCATTTAAACAATAAAAATCCAAAACTTCTACATCTTGGACATGTGACGAGACATCCAGAGAAGTACAAGATGTTGCATCTCATAATGCAGGGAAAGATTGCGGGGCTCTGGAAGAAGGAGAACATCTTAGCTGAAAAACCTTAAACAGCGGTTTGACCAGCCTACTGTGGAGCTATTCAAGGATAAGGTACAAGAAGAAGAAGAAGGCATAATCCTATTAAAAAATTTGAAATATTAGGAGAGCATAGCTGCTATAATTTTTTAAATCAAGGTATATCCTTAAGATAGGCCACTCCCCCTAGTCACCTAAGTTGGTCTGCAGAAGACTACATTCTTATGTCTTAGGGGCACATATTTACACTTGCACAAAGGCATTCATTATGCCTGTCGCAGAGAACCATCTCTCACTAATTTTGAACAGACCAGATTAAGTTAAATAATATAAGTAATTGATAATTAAGTGTAATAAGTAAGCATAAATAATAATTCAGTAACCATAGACGGAACAAAGTTAAGAAGTGCTTTAAGGCCATTAATGCTAGGATATCTCATAGGGGTTGTGATTCTCAGCGATGAGGGAGAGAAGACTGAGAAGTGTGCATTGGAATTAACATATTTCACCCTCATGCTTATTTTGGGAGAGTGGATACCCAATATCAGAGGGATCAAGTTACCAATCGTATATCCCATGTCCTGTATCACTAATCCTATGCCACATATTGGAAGTACTGCTTTTAATGTTCAACATTTTTAATTATATACTTATGTTCTGTGACTTAAATTCATTTCAATGCACAGAAAATTAGTTAAATGAAATTAAAAATATGATCATCATTAGTATTATTATTAGGTTTTATCAGACAGACAGCTATGCTGATATTTCTGATCACAAGAGTGTTCACTTGTTCAGTCTATCAAATCCATAATTCACGTTTTGTGCAACAAGTTCCGGTGGCAGACCATTCCACGCATTCCACAGTTCTATTGGGCAATAAATGCTTCCAAGGATTCTGCTTGAAACTGTGTTTATTTAGTTTCAAACCATGACCTCTTAAGTTAGTATTTTGGTTGAGGCAGAACATCAGCTTCAGTTCAGGGCAATCATAGTGATGGTTAAGTATTTAATAGATTTATGAGATCTCCTCTCTTTCTCCGATCGTCGAGAGTAGTGAGGCCCAACACATTCAGATGTTCTTCATATGATTTCATCACATATAAAATTTATTTTTGTGAATCTGTGTCGGATTCAAATTAAAAGTTGTGATGAAAAGGCTGTGCTTTGAGTATCTCTGAGAGATTGGTACCAAACGAACATACTCGCCGGAGAACCAAAGTAACAAATGGTGCTCAAATAGCAATGGGATGGGCATACATGTCCTAGAGCGGAGGCCTTATGCTGGTAGAACAAGTGTTGGTCTTCTTCAATCTCAATGGAGCTATGCCATGAGTGGCAATCAAGATAAGCTGAGAGAATTGCTAATCCTAGGGGAACCCTACATCCAGTTGTTGAGGGACACAGACTGATGACGTTGTTGCTCATTGCAGTAGTGTTTTTATATTGCTTCAACTCATTTATTGTTTTTAATATTTATAAACATGTAATATTTTACAGAGAACTAACTAACTAACTAATTTACCATCACGCCGTTTCCCCGTGAGGGCAGGCAGAGAGGATAGAGCGCCATACTCTTCTGTTCTGACATACAACTTTCGCTTCATCTACATTCATACATCTTCGCGTGCAAGCTCGACGGTTGTTGAGGCTTCTAACAGGACCATCTTCCGGTATCTGGTTAATCTGGTCGTGCCGCGTCTCCCGTGGTCGCCCTCTCTTTCTGGCGCCGCCAACACTTGCATTATATATCTTTCCTACCATTATTTCCTCATTCATTCGCTCATCATGCCCAAACCACCCGAGCGACCCTATTTTTTTTCTATGTATTATGCTACGATCAGCTTTACATTCATTCCTAATATCTTCACTCTTTACTCTATCATACATGGATTTTCCACACATGCGTCTAAGGGATCTCATCTTCGCTGCATTCAATCTACTTTCGTTCCTCTTCTGCCAGCTCCAGGCTTCACTTCTACATATGCTAGTTTTGCCTCGGTAGACATATTTCTATTAGAAATTATTGCATTCAGAGAAACTGTTGACAAAAAATAATTATTTTTTATTATAGTAACCACAAGGATATGTCACTTGCAGGTACAGCAACAAATGGTGAGGGAGTACGAGCAGTTCAAGGCTACGATGTCCATCCTGCAGCTGTTCAAGCACGACGGCCACTCAAGTATGTCAGGTATCTAGCTTTATACTCACCATCATCACCTCATCTGAGAGCTGTCCATGTCACCTATCAAGCTTTTAACACTGGAAGGAGCCTTTGGTATAAACTCATATTTTTACTTCCTTTCTTTTAACTCGTGGCGTCTGCTTGCTTGTTTTCTTGACGAAAAAACTTTGCATCGATTTTTAACCCTTTTCCTGTGATCCAATCGAGCTGAAACTTTGCAAGCATATCAAATTTTCATTAAAAAATAATAATTATATTATAATTTTGGATTTTTAGAAATTTTAATGGCTTTTTCAAATTGGAATCATCACAAAAGTTTGATTACTACCAACGGCGCCGGCGGCCCGATAACGTCACGGAATATTTAAAATTTGAATTACTCCGTCGGTAGGTATAATAGGTACTTCACTACGAATTTCGGTAGGTATAATAGGTACTTCACTACGAATTTCGAAAATTTATGACAATTGGTTCATAGATGACAGCACACTTCGGTTTTTTTGGGAAGAAATCAAATAATAAAGAGATATTTTTAGAGATTTTTGACATAGATATTTGTCTAGACATGTTTCATTTACAATCAATCAATTATTACATGATGGTAAACTTAATTTACAAAGAGAGCGAGTAAAATAAAAACTTGGTTTTTATGGGTGAGTTTTTTCTCACTTAAAACTAGCATTAAAACAATAAGTTAAAAAGAAGCTATACTGTTAAAAAATTTGGTAAAATGTTTGACTTGTAAAGCCCACATTGCCAGTATCAAAAACAGCAAAATAGCAAAATCCTATGAAAATGTAGCAAGGTGTACTGATTATTTTAAAATATGTAATATATTGATTATTTAATGAACCAAAATATTATTATATACATTATTTTCTTGGAGTGACTCGAATAGTAAATAATATGCATAATATTTTTACACTTTAGAAGTGAACAAATACGCTCATTTTGCATTCAAACAACTCTCATGTAAAATTATTTTTTGTAGATAGATGTCTTAATTTACAGAAGAACTGTCGATAAATGTATTTTTATATAATCTGTATATGGCTACGTTTTCATATGATTTTGCTGTTTTTTTGATACTGGAAATATCCGCATTACAAGCAAAAACATTTTTGAATAATTTATGTTATATGTAGATTCAATCCCAGTATTCTGACATTTTTTAACTTATTTATTTAACATTTATTTAACTTATCTAACACTCGTACACAACATCCATTTTCTAAACGAAGACCTGAACCTATAGATCCATTAAATCAATTATTTATTTACATATTCTTATATGATCGCACTACATTCAAACACTAAACATATAATACACATAAATGTATATGTAAAATATACATAACTGTAAAATACATGTTATTAGAGAGTGCTGAAGACAATGGGCATAGTCTTAATTTATAATGTTTTATTAGAGTATCATGTACCTATTATCCTGTTAGTGTCTCTAATAAATATTTTTTAAAAACTTATTTTTACACAATTTTTTTTATGCTGTCTAAAAACAAATGTTGCCCAATACTATGTCGTTTGCATTTTTTCTCTCAACGCGAACTCCTTTCATTAAGATATTACAACCCTCTTTGCTCTGCGCATTGTCTCACTGGTGATCCAGGTATCCAATCTCATCTAACACAAAGTTATGATCTATCAATGTTCTGTTTCCCCGCTGGCTTATAAAATGTCATTTGGTGTTTGTATTCAGCCAATTGAAGTTGTCGACTTGGTTTGACTGGTTCGAAGTGTAAGGCTGTGATGATTAATACGATGACATCGGATTGTAAATATCACCATTGTAGCGATGACACCAAACATTATTTTCTTTCATGGACGCCTTCTGATTCTGCTGCCTTCAACACTCATCTCGTGTATTTTCTTAACCATCCTTTCCTCGCTCATATGTTCCACATGACCTAACCATCTTAGCAATCGTTTTTGAGTGAAGTGTGTTTGCTTAATTACATTGTATTAAGAGATTGTAAATGATATATATTATTTGTTCTCGCAGGGGGCTACGAGGATCTTCCGACTCGCGACCCTCCGCCCCTCTGGCCTCCTGCGCCCCACCAGCTGGACCCCGATGTGTGGCCGCCGCCGCCCGACAGAGACCCCGATGTCTGGCCCTCTCCCACCCCCGTGGAGCACAAGTAGGTTTAACCTTCTCTCTACGTCGGTTCTTTGTGCCAACTGTAAGTCTTCTATTTCTTCATCGTTCATTCATTTGAAATATACGTATTTTCATTTTATATCAATGGTAAACAAATTCATTCGTGGTTGTTTTCATTCATTCTGTATTTAATATATCCAATAATAAATGTTTATGTTTCAAATTCTCTTATGCGATTTGTTTAAATGGTGAATCATAATTACTTACCAAAGTATGTTACAAGTTTTCATGAATTTGACTCGCAATTTAGTGGTTTACAGAATGATGAAGCCTTTTGTGCATTTTAAACAGAAAAGTGTATTTTATTCAATTATGAAATACAGTTGGCCGATTTACATTGATATCTAAAAAAGAGATACATTCAGTCGAACTCGGTTATAACGAACGTAACGGGACCAACCAAATTTGCTCCTTATAGCCGGGACTCCTTATATCCGGTATTCACTTTTTTCACAATTTTTTTTGATTGTGTGATGTTATTTTCAAGAGCAGCTAAATAAACATCCTTGTCTTTCCAGAGCGATGAAACTGTAGAAGATGATTGTGAAAACTTTTTGCAGGCTTTTTGACGCCGATAATTTTGACTTTTCCACGAACCTAGAGACACTTTCGTTTGTTAGTGATTACGTTTAACTAATTAGGCTTTTAAATGCTAATACAGTAAAGTGCATAAAATAAACTGTCACCATAAACATTTTGGAAACCCCCAATAATGGGAGTTATATGACCAGTATTCTCGACCTTCAGTAAACTATTGCTTGCCTGCGCACATGGGATTTTCGGACACAAGTTTGTGTACATCATAAAATGAATCCTAATTAAGTGCGAACCGCTTTAAAAGCAAAGTGAAAAAGTTCATTGTTATGAGTACGCATTTGTCTTTTTTTCTGTAAGCCAAGCAAATATGTTTGCAGAGTTCCTAAAATTTGCTCCGTATATCCGGGAATCGCACTCGATTACGATTGTATGGGAATATGCGCAAATCAAAATGAATTCACAGTTTTTCTCATTATAGCCGGGATCTCCTTATATCTGAGCTCGTTATAACCGAGTTCGACTGTATTTTTAAAATTATTCTTATTGTATAAACTTCATTTATATACACATACCTATAAATTTTTCCAATTATCGTTTTCATCGTCCTAATCGTCAATTCTCTCTTCAATTTCATGATCCGCTGACTGTCACTCTTGCGTCGTCGCCGCCCCATCCACCTTAAGGATAGTCGACACTAAGATCTTTCTCCACCGTCTATTATCCCTTGGTCAGATATGTCTAACCAATTGACACTTGAGTGTGTAAATCTTTGTGCAAATTTTTTGTACAGCATTGAAATTAAGGCGATCATCTGGCAGAGCGAGCAAATTTCACAATTTTTTCTCATATCTTGCTTTTTTTAATCAAATTTTTGAATGGAAAGATATATTGATTAGGTTTCTTATATCTTAAATACAGATATCCTGTTGAAATGGCACATACTAAATTATTTAATCAATTTATAAATTACCAAACCTACGATGTTTTAAAAATGAAAAAAATGCTCAACTTTGTGGGCTAAATCGACTAAATGGACTCCTGAGATGTCTTTTTTTTTCAATAATTTTAAATTTTATTGGTTTGGTAATTTATTAATTGATAAAATAATTTAGTTTGTGTCATTTTCACTGAATATCCGTATTTATAATATATGGAACCTGATGAATAAATTTTAAAACGTGATCTTTCCATACAAAAATCTGATTAAAACGCAACAGAGGATATGAGAAAAATTGTGAAATTTGCTCACTTTGCTATTTAATCGCTTGAAGGGTATTTGTAGATAAGAGCTTGGGGCACACCAGGGTTCGAAAAAATCGGATTTAGTTGATACATATCCGATATACATCAAAAATTTGATATATGTGTATCCAAATTATTTTTCTCCTTTTTTGCACACGTCGATTGATACAAACTCGGAATAATTAGGAAATTTTTTTTTTTATCTCGTACATGAATTATTATGTTGTTCTTTCTAATGTAGTATGGTGTTTGTTTCTTTGTGTGAAATGAAAAACGGATTATATGAAACAAAGTAAACTAAAAAACAACCGTAGCACTTATTAAAATACAACTAGCGCCATCTAGTAACATCCACAGATATTAAAAAAAAAAAAAAACAACCTGTAGCATTTTTTTAAATACAACTAGCGTCATCTATTAACGACCGCAGAAAGGTTTTTTGGATATATATATAAAAAATAAAAATGAAGCCATAAATATCATGATATATATCCACAGATAAAGGAGTAGCTTGTTGGTCTTGTGGTTAGGACACTGGCCTCGTGATCCAAAGGTTGCGGGTTCGATCCTCACTCCAGACTAGCAAGTTAGTCCTATTTTCATAGTACAAGCGCTTAGCTTAGTTTGAAAATAGTAAGAATATTGATGTGACACGTATTCCGTGTTCACATCTCAATTTTTTAAAAAAAAAATATATATATATATATATATCCTCGAACCCTGGGACACACACTTCTCGAAGGCTTTAGTCTTCAGAGATTTTGATATTTTGATTGAAGGCTTTAGTCTTCAGAGATTTTGATATTTTGATAATATGCTCTAGATTTACAAATGCTGCCTAGCCTAGCTGAATAATGAATAAATCTTTATTTCACCCTAGAAATATTGGTGGTGATTTGTCTTTCTAGTTTGGCCTTAGTAGGTAATACTCCTTTAAAAATTCAATGTTGCCTGATATCCAATAAGAATAGCCTATAAGAGGTTTGTACTCAAAATGACCAAAATGCAGCTAAAACTGCGTGCCACTACTGATGTCAACAAACCACACATTTATAGTTATTTATTTACTTTCCACAAAGTGATAATGCGCACCGCTAAACCGTACATTGGAAAATAAGTTTAGACCATAGTCTGAATTTAGCTGAATTTTTGACTATCGACAACATGTTAAAATTATTAAGTTCTCCTGACACATCTAGCTTGTCCTCTAGGAGCGGCCCGCCCATCAAACCACTGCGCGGCCAGGCCAACACTGCCGCGGGCCGCAGGAACCCACCGGACTCCAAGCGCACCTCCTCGGGGCCCGGGCCGCGCGGCTCGGCGCCCCCTGCCAGGAAGAGCGGCGACCTGCGGGGCGGGCGCGGCGGCGTGCGGGGCCACCACACAAACAGTAAGAACGCTTTGGGTACTGAAACACTTTTTATTTCCTTTTATTCTTTCTCACGCGTTACAATTGTTGTCTTCTTTCACCGGGGGTGATTTATCATTTTCATTTTTTTAGTGACATCTAATTTGGTTTAAAATATATCAGCATATGCGTGGTGTCTCGTAGCTGGTAGCAAAAACTTTGG
This sequence comes from Agrypnia vestita, assembly GCA_016648135.1. Taxonomy (NCBI): domain Eukaryota; kingdom Metazoa; phylum Arthropoda; class Insecta; order Trichoptera; family Phryganeidae; genus Agrypnia; species Agrypnia vestita. The sequence goes on from JADDOH010018514.1 coordinate 9,441, forward strand.
GGAGTGTTTTTCATTAAATTTTGAATAGAAAATGGTCTCTACTCTTTGGGAGATCTGTTGACAGTTATGGAGATAAGCGACATCAAAATTTAAATTTTTTTTTTTCAATATTTGACTTATTTTCTGGACTATCACTGCGGTATGGAATATTAAAATTAATTTGCTTTAATACAATTAAAACAGAATGACAAAAACTTCGTAAAATAAATATTTTTTAAATTTCTGCAATCATTTTATTTGACTTGTATCAAAGGGAATGAATTTTAAATATTTGTTATAAATTACTTTTATGCAAAACAAACAAATGCAAACTTTGATGTCGCTTATCTCTGTAACTGTCGACATTTAGACATAGCACTAGGGGACAAATCGTCCCGAATGCAACATTCCGCGCGGTGTGTCGCATCTATGATATCACTTGTCGCGGAAATGTCGCCCAAAAGGGTTATGATGATTAGTGCTGCATTCTATTCTATTCTATTCTAACAAGTTTATCGAAATGTAAGAGCAGAAAAAGGTGGTGGGTACGAAAGTATTTACTGAAAAGTAAAAGAAGGATGGATATTCTATGCGGTCTTCGAATGTCTGACGGATCATTTGTCAATTTCATTCGAATGACAACAACTTTTTTTTTGATTTTTGATTTTGAAAATTTATTACAAATGATCAGGTCTTCCATAGCCAAGCAAGACACAATATTATGGAATGCTGTTTTATATCATATCATATAACTGTAGAGCATGAGTCTTATCTTGTCAACATACCACGTGGTACGACGCGCGGTACGATGTCCCCGTGCGCTCGCTCGGGAACCGTGAATATGGCAACGATGCCGCGGAAAAGTGCGCAACGTTGCAGCGTCACGTAGACTCTATGCCGCGCGTGATGTTGAGGGACGGTTTGTCCCCTAGTGAATACGTGGCTTTTCACCCAAAGTGTAAAGAATATTTTCTATTCAAAATTTAATGAATCCCTCAAAGTTTTTGCTACTAGCTACGAGACACCCTCTATAATGTAAATAAATACAGTATTCTCTCAATTATCTGGAGTGATGTTAACCTAGATGGAAAAAATTGAGAAAAATATACATTTTAAAATGTGAGTTGTTAAAAATTTTAAAACCCTGCCTTTAAATATTATGTTGAAGTAAAATTCTAGTACATCTATATCACACGTATTTGCGAATGTATAAATGTGAATGATCTATTCGAAGCTCTGTTTAATATAGCTTATACTAAAATAGTTTTCCATTTTATCATGAATAATATTAGAAGGCAAAATTGTGAAATCCATATAAAATACTTCTTATTCTGAGACTGGGTTGATCCTAACTGATGATAGTGTGTGGCTTTGAATTGATTGGCAAAACAAATACAAATGTAGATGTTCGGCAGGAGTACCACTAAAAGATAAGATTAAAATTTCACGCATTTGTGGTAGCCTGGGTGTCATGGAAATAAACAGTGAGCTGGAGGTACAACAGTTGAGATCGTATAGGTAGATAAGACGGAGACCACCAGACCACGCGGTGAAGCAGGCAATGTCTACGGAGCTTCATCAACAGTCATCCAGAAAATGGCCTGGATGAAAGCGACATCCAGAACCAAAGAAGATATAGCTTGAGAATGAGAAGATCCGACCCCAACAGCCTAGCTAGGCAATAAGTTGGGACAGTGCAAGGAAGAAGTTGATCCTGACCTCGTGTATTCAGTGTTCACTTTTGAGACAAAGTGGGCCCAAAAATACTTTTTTTACAATTTTTTGTCATAAATTATCTGTTTTTATATTCCCATGATTCTGGATAATTGTGAGTTTACTGTATGTTAAAAGTGGAGCAATTATTCTGACTATGCCATGCTTTCTCCTGAAGATATGCAGAGTTGAAAATGCTGCAGTGCCACCCTATTCTTCTCCACTTCTTTCAATCTGCTTTCTAAAATGTTTTCAGTTTGATATTTTGTGCCTGCAGATTTAACTCTTGCGGATTTGATTAAAATAACAAAAAGATTTTACGGATTATGATTGTTCCAGGTAAAACAAAAGATAAGGACCCTAACACGAAAACGGATAAAGATAATAACAATGGTGATGCGGCGGACGACAAGGACGAAAATCATGACAAGGAGGACGAAAAGAAATTTGAACCTGCAAGTCATGCTGATGGATACCTTGTAGATATGTTAGGTTAGATTTTTGTCTGCATTTTAATAAATAATTTTTTTAGTGTTAAAGCAAAAGCTTTCTGTCCACAACTGAAACATTATTTTTGTCTTTTTTGAATATTGAACATTTAAAAAAAAAATTAAAATTCTTTCAGTTGATCATATAAAGTTTGGCATGTTAATATTCACTCTTTTTTATCTCTAGAGCCCAAATCCAGCCCTAGCTTTCTCAATCTTCCACCTTCATGATAAATGTTCTACTGATTTTTAATTACATAATCTTAACATCCTGCACATTGTCTCCCAGTAGACATTTGGTCTTCCAATCAGTCTTTTCGCCATAAATTTCCTTTGATTACCTTTTTGAAATTCTTGAAGGATGCATTTGTTGCAAATGTCCTGCCAATCTAAGCTGGAGTGGTTGTTCATATACAGACTAAAGTTTGTCACTGTGAGGGAATCTCTACATTCTCGGGTCCATAGATATCCTCCGGGTTTCCCTTCCATACGTTACCACTGAATGGATAATTCTTTTATACCCACATAATTATTTTAGATTTTCTTTGTACATTTCTGGACTTTAATACTGGTAGAAACGAGAAATGCATTTTATTTCTTTCAGCTGTTTGTTTAACAACTTCATTAATTGGATAATATTGGATGAAAGATAGGTGTGCCGAACAGGACAAAATTCGGGAGCCTTGAAACGGGCCATTAGTCGCCATTGCTCGGACCTATGCGGCGATGCGTTTCCTTATTGTTCAACTTTATATTGCATTTTATAAAATAATTTCAACATTTCAATAAAATATGATACACGAAGCGTGGTTCCTACGCGGTATTGCCTCCGGTCAGAGCCATGCCCCATGGGGGCTAATGTTGCCTCCGGAGTGAAAAGGCTTGTGCGTGTTTTTTTCTGCTCCGCTTCCTAAGCAGTCATTTCTACGCATACTACACTTGGGATATGGAACGACCAGCCATCATCAGAAGTTTTACAGTCTTTGTCACGGAACGGAGTTTGAATACTATGTGGATCAAATGTTAACTTATTATTATTTATGCACATATAATTTTAATTTATTCCGCAATTCTTTTATTTTTGTGTACGAAATTAAGAAATATTATATGTTTTCTGATTTACAGAAAGAGATATTGTGCAAAAGAATCCCAACATACGGTGGGATGATATAGCGGATCTGCACGAGGCGAAAAGACTTCTCGAAGAGGCCGTAGTCTTGCCGATGTGGATGCCTGATTTCTTTAAAGTAAGTTGTTTTAGAAATCTATTTTTTTATTGTTTAGTATAAAAATCTGATTTTTTCGAACCCTGGTGTTTCATTATCATTAATTACGGTTAGTTGATTTTCTATAAAATTTGTTACAATTGTTTACCTTTGTTATTTTAGGGAATAAGGCGTCCGTGGAAAGGAGTTTTGATGGTGGGTCCCCCGGGAACGGGTAAGACAATGTTAGCCAAAGCTGTAGCCACAGAGTGCGGAACTACATTCTTCAATGTCTCCTCATCGACACTTACTTCCAAGTACCGGGGAGAATCGGAAAAGCTTATCAGACTTCTGTTTGAAATGGTGAGACAACATTCTCAAATATGAAACGTAGGCCAGACTACGCTACACTAATATTTGCAGGCTTTCCGTGTGTGGTTATTGTTGTTAAATATTTCATAATTTATGCCACTTTCCTCGGCCATTTCATTTTGCGCTCCTCTGATATTTAACAATAAATATTTATAGTCACACTGCATTTGATAAAACAAACAGTTCAACTTTTTACTCAGATTTTACCTGATAATGTGGCCGTGGGAACAACGTAAAATAACTTGAAGCCAGATTTTAGGTCTTGTAAGATCACAACCAATAAGTACAGTAGCCGGCAAACATCTTGAAATTCTACAGCGTAGTGGGGGGAAGTTTGCGCATCTACCTTTCCACCAACGAGACCCAAATTTCGTCTTCTGCGCATTCCCCCACTATGCCAAAGAATTTCAAGAAGTTTGCCGGCAACTGTATAATGTTATGTCAAATAATTTATAACTTTTTGCATCACTGTTTTGACAACTGTTTTTTTTTACGATAATAATGGATCGTGTGTACAAAGTAAAACAGATGTGAGAAACTCGTACACTAAATGTTTCAGGCGAGATTCTACGCCCCGAGCACAATATTTGTGGACGAGATAGATTCTCTGTGCTCTCGCCGTGGATCAGAAACGGAACACGAAGCCTCCCGCCGCATCAAATCTGAACTGCTCGTCCAGATGGACGGGATCAGCTCTGCCCCAGATGAACCGCAGAAGGTATTTTTACTTTGATATACTTTTTGACATTAATTGATATAAAATTCCATGTCACTGTCATAAATGACAAGCGATGAACACGAGTATGTGTGTTCCTCGCTTTGTCGCCTTATATTCAAGTTTATGCTCGTTCATTGAGACTATACATCAACAAGAAGCACGATTTTTATTTAACTGTATATTTGGGGAAAAAAATATCTAAATTTTTTATCTGGCAGAATATTATTGTGATTTAAATAATACGAGATATATATCTTATTTCGGTTTCTTTTCAAAATATGTGCTTAGGAATATGTCACGCTTCTTGTTCCCAATGCAAGCCCCTGCTATACATATTGAATCACATCAAATTGGATAGATAGTTAATTAATACTTCACATATCTACGCAATTCTTTTTTTCGAAAAAACATACATTTTAATTGTTTTATGCAAAAAAAATCTAATATTTTTGGCACTGTTTTATTTATCATCATATATGTGGGGTAGGTATTAAAGCAAAGGCGGCAATATCCAAAAAAAGTAAAATATGTTTTGAATGCAGTCACCGAGAATTACTAATTAAAAGTGTACTCAATTCTAGATTTTATGTATCTATCCCTTCCAAAATCGTGTTTCCTTTAAATTTATAGGCAATGTTTCCTATAAAACCTCGAATTTAGTACATTATAAATAGGTAATCCTCAATGACTGCATTAATTTTTTTTTTCGATATTGCCGTTGACGTATTATAATATAGACATTTTATTCCCATACTAGCCGACTTTCATATGTAGCAAATATTGCATTGAAAGAGACAACAAATCACGTCACACTTATTTCACAAACGCTCTGCGTGTAGAGAGAAAAATCGGGTAATTCAAAGTCACGGTAGCTAAAATAACATACTCATTCTTACAATAGTGTACGATACTCTGTTCCTTTTTCCCCGAGACTTTTTTCGGTGTAGCGTCGCGCCCGATCACAAAGAAGTTCCTTTCGATAACGAATGCAAGTAAGGCAATTACCTTACTTTTGAGATGCCAAGATTTCACGTTTGTAACATATCTACAGTTTATTATATCATTGGATATTGCTACCTTCGCTTTTATACCCTACATATGGGGTATAAAGCAAAGGCGGCAGTAGCCAAAAAAAATTAAATGCAGTCATCTAGGATTATTAATTTAAAATGTACTGGATTTGAAATTTTAAAGGAAATATAGCCTATAAATTTATAAGAAACATGATTTTGGAAGGGACAGATACATAAAATCTATAATTCAGTACATTCTTAATTAGTGATCCTCGGTGACAATATTCAAAATATTTTAATGTTTTTGTATATTGCTGCCTTTGCTTTTATACCCCACATATTTTCTAAATATTGTTTGACTGTCGTCCATCATTTGGCTCATTTTACCCTTTGAATAAACATCTAAATGTTTATGCATACTTATGATACATTTTCACGTCTGATTATTATTCCAAAGTATGAACTATGTCAACAAATTTCGTAGTTTTAAAACTAGAGTGCCTTAGGTCACGGAGTGTCAGTCGACCCTCTACGGTCGCTTATTCATTTTAATGAAAATCACTAGGGAACTATTAATTTCTACGTATTTATGTTTTAATTATTATTTTTATGTTTTATAGTGAGTTTTCATAAAAAGGAATAAGTGACCGTAAATAGTCGTATGGCCCTTGCTGCGGCCCAAGGCATGCTGATTTATAACAATGTCATATGTTGGCAAATTTCTTACTTTAGAATATTTTTTAAATAGTAATAATTATATTTTAAAAAAAAAAAAAGTAACTTTTATATAGTGGTTGAAGACTCAGAGTGTGGAAGTACAATATATGGTTTAAAATCATCTCTTTATATGAATAAAAAGCAATAATTTAAAATCATACAAAAATATAAAAAATTTCTGCAAATTTAAAAATTTATAACATTATTAATATTGAACATTACTTAATTATTTTAGTACAGGTTTATCACTATGATGTAAGCTTTATCATGTAAAAAACACATTCTGCCTACGTATAAATATTCCATAACTAAAGATGATTTCTAAGGCCCGAATTCAGAGTCAATAATCTTTTTGTCCGCGGCCTGTCGATTTAAAGCCATGTATTCACTAGGGGACAAATTGTCCCTCAACAGCACGCGCAGCATAGAGTCTACGTGATGTTGCAACGTCGTGCACTGATCCGCGACGTCGCGCACAACATAGCGCGGCATTTCTACGTGCCGTGGCAACGTTGCCATGCGCACGGTACCCGAGCGTACTCACTGCAACATTCCGCGGAGCGTCAGTACCACGTGGTATGTTTACAAGTGAATACGCATGCGCTGTATCTGTCAAGATGACAATGCGGTGAAACGAAATCGTTCTTGAACTCATCGAGCTGTATCGATCGAAGATCGCATAGAATGTCCGTCCTTCTTTCTCTTTGCAGTAAATAATTTCGCATTCTCCCCTTTTTTCTCCTCTTACTTTTCGATAA
>JADDOH010018515.1:0-12744 GCA_016648135.1 Agrypnia vestita
AATACTAATAGTGGTGATGTGGTTTCAGATATGTACAAATATAATTATTAACATTAAAGAGAAAAACGTGATCAGGAGAAATAATGTGCAGGATAATAATATTATTTTGTGTCATTATGTGTATTATTAACCGTCCTTTTGTTGGTAGGGAAAATTAGGACTGCTAATCTCGAGAGATTATGGAATAAGTGGAATTTATATGGGTTGATTATTCGGAAGGGTTATTTTATAAATTTCTATTAGTAAGACTATTTTTAATCTCTTAATCACAAAAGGTATTTATATGATATGTAATAAATATTATATTTTGTCATTTTAAATAAACGTGAGGAACTTTTATTTTGTTTTGTATAAAAATATGAAGAAATCGAATATTGCGAATTTATTTCTTTATAATACTCCAGCGCAACTGAGTTAAATGAGAAGAAATGTATAATTTATTTTTATAGTATTTTATTTTATATACATCGTTTGTTGTCGCACTTATTTACTCGTAAGGTACTCTCTTAATTTTTTGGCCCTGCTCACTCGCCGCCGGGTTCTAAGGAATTACTTCTGTGTAACCGCTAAAACAATAAACGGTTCGTCTCGATGGCGTTGTCTCACTTCACATGCCGTGTTAAAGTGAAACTCCTGGAAACCCAAAAGTGTTTCGGATTTCCAGACGTTTCGCGAATCAAGTTGTTTATTCTGGACCCTTCCAGCAGTTTCTAATTTACTTTAAAATGCTTAAAGTGATGTGAAATTTTCGATTATGAACAATTCGTTCTATTTATACAGTATCGTGGCAATGTATAAAATAAACGAATTTAAAAAATTGATAAATCTTAAATTTTCAGGGAACTTACATCATCGACAATATGGTCGCCGACATAAAACAAGTTCCGATTGATAATTTTCCACCGGGTGGCTATACAATCACGTTCACCTTCTATGAGGTCGAATCAGGTAAAGGAATTTTGGGGCAGGCAAAGCAAACCAGATTCGGCTGCCTTTATTTTGACATGTCCATTGAACCAAAAGAATGAAAAAAAAATAAACCCAGAATAAACCCAATATACACTTAATTTTATATTACTTAATTTGTCACACTATCTTTTATTTTATTTGTTTCGTTTCTTTAAGTGGATGAAGGTTTTTTTGTAATATATATTATGATTTATGACTTTTTGTTTTTCTTATTACTCAGTCTGTTAAGTGCAATGTTTACAGAATAATTCCATTATTGTGTTTATGTTATATTATCTTATTATATTTATTATTACTCCCTTTCTTTTAACTCGTAGCGTCTGCTTGTTGCCTCGTCTGCTTGCCGCTTCTCTGCCGAAAAAAATTTGCATCGATTTTTAACCGTTTTTCCGTGATCCAATCAAGCTGAAACTTTGCAGGCTGACTCGTGGTAACTATAAAAATGATCTGACAAATTTTAGTTTAAATTTTTTTGATTATCATAGTATAATTTTGGATTTTTCGAAATTTTATCGCTTTTTATTACCCCTTTCGTAGCGTCACCCGACTCGAGCCCGTCGCCTGAAATAAGCGTGAAACCTGTTTAAACTAGTAAATGAAAAAGGGAGTATAACAAAAACTTGGTTTTTATGGGGTAGTTTTTTCTACTGTATCTTATCGTGTATTTGTTTACTTCTGGACAGGGACGTGGTTTTGTGTGGACAGCCAGCCACGCCGCACACATGCCTTTGGATTGCGAAAGTGTAGGGCCACTTCACTACACTAGACAGATGATAGTGAACTAAAAAGTATACTTTTTACATATACTGTAATAAATATAAGGGGTATAGGAACAAAACCACACATTCACAATTTTTTTTATTTTATTTGTGGAGTCTCAACAGTGCTCAGATTTGAAGTGATATAATGTGATGGGCAGGTGGTAAACTACTGACATGGATCCACGACATAAAACCGAACGCAGCATATAATGCAGCAAAGTAACAATAACATATAACAATTAAACGCAAAGAAGAAATGGCAATTTAAATCAAAATTAAGAAAAAAACCTAATGATATTTTTATAAGTAGATATGTTCAGAGAACATACCGACATATAAAGTTATATAGGTATCATTACCGTATATTAATTTTTTATATTTTTATATAAAAATATATAATAATTCACTAACGCGTAATGAGAAAAGACTACAGTTGTCTCTAGCATAGGCCGTTTAAGTGAACGAAAGATTCTCAGAGTTGAAACATATGCCTATAGATCTTTCAAAAATTTGATAATGTGTGGATGTTCTTGCGATAGAATTGGTGAACGTTGCATCCTGTAGAGTGAGCACTTAAGCCAGCTCATACAGTTTGTAAGCCCTGGGCCATCATATATATTGTAATGCAATTTGTAACTAGTACCTACATACTGCACAATGGCAACCTCTATTGCAGAAGAAGTGAACACTCCACAACAAAGTACATATAATTTACACCCTCGAAAGCAGTAATCAGTCCGCCCTCTACCTCCGCGGGTAAAGGTCGTCCCCCTGATGACGTTGAATAAGCATTCAACGAAACGTCGAGAATCGTTTCTCGGAAAAAACATACGTTCGTGTAAAATATTTGCAACTGTTTACAGTTAAATATGTCTGACGACCGTAATAACAACCTTAACTCTTGAATAAATATCTACGTATTAAGTTTTTGTAGATTCAAATTTTTAGAAGCTCATTGATAGAATTGTCTTCATTTTTCCATATTTCGGTATTTCCTGGTCAAGGCCGAAAATAGAGTGCGCCAAAATTTCCCAGTATCTTCGTCTTAAAAAATATAGGTACACCTCTAAAAATGGCAAATACACCAAGTGTACAGACGCAGACGCGATAAATTCAAATAAACAGAAAGACTAATTTTATATTTTTAAATATTCATTTTGCCATAAAACATCATTTTGTCATCATGTATTTTTGATAAAATAAAAAGTTTTTTTTTGTCAATGTTTTATTATGTTTTATATAATTTGGCTTTATTGCTTGTTAATATAATATTTTAATGAATTTACTTATAAACGAGTGACCTGAAAATTTCTGTTGTTATCCAATAAGACATATTTCTTAACGACAATCATCTAGAATCCTCTGTTTCTTCATAGCTTCTTCTTCAAATGGTACTTACACAACTTTTACATAATCCTTCAGAAAACTGATCTTGGCTTGGTCTCTATCAGTTTTGTTATTCCTCTGGGATGCAACAGATTTTGGCAAGAGCAATTCTTTACAATGGACCACTATAAAATCACCCCCTTTTCAACACAATGAAAGAGTTTAGCCTCTCTAGAGATGATTGATTGGGTACAAGTCATATTGTAGAGTAAACATAAGAGTAAGAATAAACGAATGGTTTTGTGTGGATTGTATATACTCTAAGGTTTTGTGACCCTTTTTTATTTAAAAAAAATAATAACCATGCAAATAAATTAATATTATTTTACAAATATCAATCATTGTAATTACAAGTTTTTTCCTCGTATTTTAAAAAATATTGGAAAATATTTCGTTAGCCTGAGATGTATATCCGGTCGAAAATGTGTCATCTAGTGATAGGCTGGGTAAGTCGAGCATGCCTGGCCAAGCCTCGCACCCATACAGTACAGACTCGTGCGACACGATACAATCGAGCTGCCACCATTAATATTGTGTCTTATTTTATAATGTTTTTAATCTGTGTTTTCTATAAGAAGTGAACCGGTAGGACAGTGAGGGTAAATTTGGGATGGCAGCCATTTTTACAATACCTGGTCGCCCGGTTGCTTTTAGCATTAAAAAAAATGACAACCAAGCGGCAAATAAGCAGCATTTTTATTTATTTATTTATTTATTTATTTAATGTTCATGGAAGACCAACAGCACAACAAAGAAGCATAGAAAACATTGATATAATATAGATGGCCAATTACAGGTCTCCACATTTAGATATATGTTAGTAATGATAAATATTTATGAATTAAACTTAGGCATAATAAAAATTATATAGAAAGAAAGAATAAAAAATTTAAAGAAAAGAAAAAGAAACTTAATTATTAACAGAAAAACATAGGCATGTCAAAAAATAATACAAAGAGAAAAAGAGACTTAATTATTAAGCAGGAAAAAAAATTCTGCACTCAAAATTTTTCTTAGAACTTAGGCATGTTAAGCATTATATAAAAAGGAATAATAAAAAGTTTAAACAAAAGAAAAAGAGACTTAATTATTAGCAGAAAAACGTAGGCATGTTGAAAATAATACAAAAATAATGAAAAAGAGAAAAAGAGACATAATTATCACGTAGAAAAAAATTCAGCACCCAAAATTTTTCTTAATCTTGTGTGGCTGCACATTGGATATTTCCAATAAGCTTATCAGGTTTGATAGGAGCTTTTGCTTATAAAACGACCCTGGATAAGCAGTGTGGGTCTGCCCTTATTGCCATCATCATGAGATTGTAGAATGGAGAGTTGTGCGGTTCTGGGTGCAGCTTGGGCAAGGTTGTGTCTTTCTCTCTTTCATTATTCTTGGGGACTGAACAATCTCCTGCATCGACAAACAATTCGTAGTCAACATCTTAAATTCACAACTAACAGTATCTATATCATGCCTAACACATGCTATCTACTACATAGTTATAATTTTTATGTCCACAAGATACAGCCATTAAATAAACCTTTATTATCACACGTTCCAATTATAATAATTTCGTTATCTGTCCCCAAAACGTTTGTAACTTCTTCTGTAGAAACTTTTTACTTTTTTTCTTTCTTTTTTCTTTTCTACATGCGAAATGCATCTCAAAAAATAAAAAATGGTAGAACTAATAATCAAGTGCTTTTGTTTCGATATATGTGATTATGAAATTCTATAAACCTACCTGCGAAACAACAATCCTTTAAAATGTTCTAAGGTGGGGTATTATGCCGTGTTGTTACGACCTTTCGGGCCGACGTTTCGGATCCCATTGCAGGGTCCATCATCAAGGCTGATGTGTTGTTGTGAATGTTGGTGTTGTGGTTAAGTATCGGCTCGCAATACCGTGCCGAAGTCATGATGTGTTGTATTGTGTTGTGTGTATGATTCATCTGTTGTCTGATCACTATCTCTGCGGAGCGACGAGAATGACTTTGAAGCGCCGGATACCAAGAGGTCTGTTCGCCCTGAAAAACATACAGAACCTGAGTGTAAAGGCATCGCCTTTCTACCTTTTGTCCAAAGCGTTACAGACGGAATTGCCAGAGCTCTCAAGAAAAGAGACATTAAGACAGTTTTTGGTACCAACTCAAAAATTAAGGATTTGTTGAGATCAGCGAAGGATCGAGATCGCTTAGAAACAGACGGTGTGTATAGACTTGATTGTCAAGACTGCGATAAAATATACGTGGGACAAACGGCGCGTACAATTTCCGAAAGTAACAACACGGCATAACACCCCAGTAAACACAAACTTGGAGAACAATCCTTTATTTTCTTTCATGTTTCGTGTTTCTAGACTTTTAGTGCTATAAATTTGTTTATACAATACTGATCCCGGTGCATGTTACTGGTAACAGGGAACAGGCTGAAAATGGGAGTAAGAATTAATTGTAATGAAGAAGAAGATGATTGGATAACTGGGAATGATAATGCGTGGATTGTGTATGATGGGAGAAACGGGAAGCTGCTGACGAGATGAGCTTAAATTAGAGGAATTTGCGACACTACGTAAAATACCCATTTCACAACACTTCCACACATCTAACGATGTTCGGAAGCCGGCGATAAATTCCAATAATACGGAACAAGTACCCGATGGATGACGAAAATGCTTCTGGAATTGGCGGTAAATTTGGTGGTAATTTAAGTGGTGGATTAAGAGGGTCTCATTAGTCGAACTGCTGATTTTGAATTAAGGTGCGGTAGTTGGGAAAAGGAAAGAGGGAGGGGAGGTCGTAAGGTTACCATTTTACTAAAATATTCTACCTTACGACGGTTTTGAACGTTCATGAAAATATGAGAAAAATTTATTTTATCTTGTTTTTTTTACACATTTTCTGTTAATTTTTTTTTAATTCATTGAATTTCTCTATTTTATCTTCTGTGTATAGTTTTCTGGGATATTCTGCCGTGTATATGTGACCTCTCTGGCCGACATTTCGGAGCCCATTGCAGGGTCCATCATCATCAGGGCTGATGTCACATCAGCCCTGATGATGGTCACACATACACGGCAGAATATCCCAGAAAACTATACACAGAAGATTCTGAACGGTCGTGAAAACCGAAGGACATTTTTTCTCGATTTTAAATATTCCAGGAAGACTATGCCTAAATTTTACATGACAAATATTGATTTTAATTATATTTATCAACTGTTTTCCTCTGTTTTGGTGGAATATACGTTCTATACTAAAAATATATTATTATCGGTACATAAAAGATACACAGAATTTTTAGTAATATTTATTAAAAATGCCATTATCAAGTAACATCATTCGTTTAACATAATCCTAATGGATAATATAATTAATAAGACTTATAGATAAGGTCGATATATTGACGGAAAAGTACCAGGCTGATGTGGTGTAATTGGAAGCACACCTGCCCGGAATGCTAGGTAATCTGGGTTCGAATCCCGGTAGCAGCCAAAATATTTTTCATTTGCACGTCTTTCTAATTGATTAATAAATTTGGTTTTAAATTTCACAGAACTTTGTTCTAAAAAAATGCAACTTCACAATAATAATGTTTTCTTAAATATAACACTAGCGTTGTATTTTATTTGTATTTTGAATGTATCGTGCCTTTTAGATTTCCCACCACAATGTGGTTTAATTAACTTTAGACGTTTTTTTCTTTTATAATTTCGTCTCTCGTTACGTCTGTTATATAGTGTTAGAATCCATACAAATGTATTCGTATGCGTTTATTAAACTATAGTTTTTGTTAAGGCGCGAAACAAAAATAAATGCTTGAATATAGGTACGTCAGTTTTGAGTTTTATTTTTTCATTATTGTACTAGCTGTACCCGGCCACGCGTTGCTGTGGCTCAGTCTTGTTAAATGGAAAAGAAAGAGAAGAAGAGAAAGCACACTTTTCTAATACGTTTAATTTTACAACGCTTGTGGGTATTCAATTTTGCTGGTTTTCAAAAAAGGCACCTTTTTACCTATCACAGACGTGACATCTGTATAATAGTAGGTATATAAAAATATAAGTATTATAAAAACTAAGTATATAAAACCATGCGCGTATTCGAATGCAGTATTGTGTCAAAGTCAATCCGTGAAGAACTTTCTGAGATTTAAGATTTTGAACAAACGAATATTTACATTTTTACATATTGATAGCTGTCCATACCCGGCGTTGCTCGGGTCAAGGATTAAGTTAAACATAAGTTTGTGGGAGGACATAAAGGTTTCATTGTTTCGCAGTCCCTAATTAAAAAAAGGATCCATTTAATCCAGACTGGGATGGATGGGATGTCCAGGAAGGAATTGTGACCTATGTACTCTGCCATGACGTAAAGAATAAGAGTGCAAAATTTGTATAAGTTCGGCAAACGTAGTAGATTTGCACAAATAATATATCAGGTGTTGGAGTGAGATAAGAAGGGAGGGGGGAAAGTTGTCTTTATTACCCACAGGGTCTTGAAACATAAGTATGCAAAATCTGGGTTAGATCTGTCATACGGTGTAGATTTGTACAGATAATATAACAAGGGAGGGGGTGGGGTAAAGGAGAAGGGGAAAAGTCGCCTACGTTTCCTGCCAGTTGCTAAAGAATAAGTTTGCAAATTTTGAGTCCGATCGGTCGAACGGTATAAATTTTCATTGGAAATATTTCAGGGGAGGTGAAGGAGTAAACGGGGAAGAAGGAAATGTCGCCCGTGTTACCGGCCGGGTCCTTAAGAATAAGTTTCCAAATTTTGAGTGCTATCGGTCAAACGGTACAAATTTGCATTCTAAATATATCAGGGGGAGGGGAAGTGGTAAAAGTGGAGGGGAGAAATGTCACCTATGTTTCCCGCCGGGTCCTGAAAAATAAGTTTCTAAATTTTGAGTCAGATCGGTCAAACGGTACAGATTTTCATTGTAAATATATCAGGGGGAGGGGAAGGGGTGAAAGTGGAGGAGGGAAATGTCGCCTATGTTACCCGCCGGGTCCTAAAGAATAAGTTTCCAATTTTGAGTCCGATCGGTCGAACGGTACAGATTTGCATTGAAAAAATATAAGGGGGAGGGCAAGGGATATAATGGGAGGGGGGAAATATTCTAAAGCATAAGAATGCAAAATTTTGGTCGAATCGGACAAACGGTGTAAATTTGTATAGAGAACAGACAGACAGACATTGAGTTTTATAGTTATAGATATCGCGATACGATTGGCTACACTTTCTCATCGGTCCAAACGTTTTATTTTAGCAAAGACGACCGAATGTTACCCAAAAATTTGAATTTGAAAAATGTTATATCTAAATATTTATCATAATTGAAAGGCTAGGTACCTGCGCCCTTTTTTTTAAATAAATTGTGCGAATTCGAATGCAACATTGTGTCAAAAGGAACTTTAGGAGATATATGATTTCGGACGATCAAAAATTTACATTTTTATTTATATTTATAAATTTTATTTATAAAGGAGGTTAAAAACTTGAAAACAAGTCAGGTACACTCACACGCAAGGTTGTGCCAAGATTTCAAAGCAATCGGTGAAGAACTTTCAGAGTTTATCGATTTTGTACGAACGAACATCTACATTTTTACAGTATACAGATATGATAATGATAAATTTAACGCAGGGGAATAAGCTGTTTTTAATTTTTAACTGGGAGGTACAATTAATAGCAATACTTAAGTATTATTATCATTCTGTTTTATTTAAAAAAAAATCATTTGTTCATTAATCACGTGGCGGCGCCCTAATCATGAATCAAACGGGTTTCAACCAATACTGTTTTCCCCTATATATATAATATATCTATATATATATATATATATATATATACTATATATATACTATATATAATTATGATCCTTACAATGAAATTGGCGTTTTGCCGTACTGGCAAATTTGATCTCAAATATCTTCTCTTTGGTTAGGAATTCCAAATCCAAATTTATACAGCTATTTACTCATGTATTTGTGTTTTGAAAATTATAATTCATTTGTTTTTTCCTCAATTGTTTTTTTCTTTGCGTCACTCAGTTTACAAAATGAAAAACTTGAAATATCGCGTTATTTACGAGTACGAGTTCCACCGTGGCACCAGTGCTGCAGAAACGGCTCGAAGGATTAATTATGTGTATGGCGACGGTGCCGCAAAAGAAAACACAGTGCGTTTTTGGTTCCAACGTTTTCGTTCTGGAAATTTCGACCTGCAGAACAAGCCCCGTGGACGGCCGGAGACCAAAGTTGATAATGAAGAATTGAAGGCTATTGTGGAAGCGGATCCATCGCAAACCACATCCGAGTTAGCTGCAGGCTGCGGTGTTAGTGATAAAACTGTTTTAATCCACTTGAAGCAAATTGGTAAGGTGAAAAAGCTTGAAAGGTGGGTACCTCACGAATTGAGTGAAGCAAATCAACAAACGCGCGTTGACTGCTGCGTTGCATTACTCAACCGGCACAATAATGAAGGGATTTTAAATCGAATCATTACCCATGATGAAAAGTGGATCCTGTACGATAATCGGAAGCGCTCATCGCAATGGCTGAACCCTGCCTAACCATGCCCCAAGCGAAAATTGACTCCAAAAAAGTTACTTGTGAGCGTTTGGCGGACTAGTGCTGGTGTCGTTTACTACAGCTTTCTTAAATCTGGCCAGACGATTACGGCAGATGTCTATTATCAGCAACTGCAAACCATGTTGGAAAAGCTAGCTGCTAAACAACCGAGGCTGGTTAATCGCTCTAGGCCACTGCAGCTTCATGATAATGCTAGACCACACACTGCACAACAGACGGCTACCAAATTAGAGGAGCTTCAATTGGAATGTCTAAGACATCCATCGTACTCTCCAACAGATTTCCATTTTTTTCGAAATTTGGATAACTTCTTGCAAAGGAAAAAATTCAAGTCCGATGGGGCAGTCCAAACCGCCTTCAAAGCTTTTATTGATTCCCGTCCGAATGGTTTTTTTAGTAAAGGGATCGATGAACTACCTATGAGATGGCAAAAGTGCATAGATAGCAATGGTACATACTTTGATTAAATAAATATATTATAATAAAAAAAAATCGGCTTTATGTTCCTACCATACTAAACACCAATTTCATATGTAAGGACCTAATATAAGATTTTTTTTCGTCATATAAGTATAATGTTGCCGCCCGCGTAACTTAGCAAACATATCGACGGCTCTTACGTATAATATCGTAACCCACAAATTGACGATTTTGAGTTTTTTGTGTATACACATGTGTATTTAATTATATATTTAATTCCAAGAAAGAAAAAAAAATATTTTGCAATAAATAACGTTTTCTTATTATAAAATTTTTTTTTTTTCTTTCTTGGAATTAAAGATATAATTAAATAGAAATGAAATACACAACAAACTCAAAATCGTCGATTTGTGGGTTACGATATTATACGTAGGAGCCGTCGATATGTATGTGGCCCAAAGAAAAAAAAGGTTGGGTACCGCTGATCTAATCTATGTGTTTGTTGAAAATGATTCAGTTGTGATATAATTCAAAGATTCGTTATCGAAGTGATAGATTATTTTAAGCCGTATCGTGAATTTTGGTGATAATTAGTGTTTTTTTATAATATACCTATGAATGTGTGGATTTCGGTATAAAACGTCCAAATTTTATCAAGAAAGTTTATTTGTGGGTTATCAGGAAAGGTGTTGACTACATATAGCATTAATTAAACAGTTTCCTATCGATCGAAGGATTATATAACATTTGTAAGTAGAACCACTGTTTTTATAAGTTGATTTAATAGAAAAATTAATTTTCGCATTGTTTAACTTTAATTTTATTTCCAGATAGTCAATATGGGTTATAAATGTTTAAAATGCGGTCTCGATAACAATCCTGGTGCAGGCAAATTTGGTTATAAATGTCTGAAATGTGGCTTCGACAACACTCCTCCTGGTGCGGAGGCACCACTACCACAACCGCCGACCAACCAGCAACCACCATCACCACCGCCAACCAACCCACAACCCCCACCGGCCAAGCCACTACCACCCGCTGAAACATTCACACTGTTTGAAACTCAATGCTTAAACGCAACCAACATGTACCGAGACCGACACGGTGTTCCGCGAGTGAAGCTGAGCAGGCATCTGTGCACGTTCAGCAAAGAGTGGGCCGACACTCTGGTGAAGAGAGGAAGAATGGAACACAGGATGAATTACAAATTCCCGGAGAACCTCTACATGCCGTATTCGGCCGACCCTAACTCCATAGTGGACGGCAAGGCCCCCGTCGACTGCTGGTACAATGAAGTCAAATACTACCCGTTCGGCAGGGAACCGACAGACATGAGGGCGGGACACTTTGTCCAAGTGGTCTGGAAGAGCACCACCGAGATAGGGATCGCGTACTCCAGAAGCCCCAATGGGAATATCTTCGTGGTGTGCACCTACAATCCAGCTGACTTCTTGGTTGGTAATTACAGAAAAAATGTTTTTCCTTTAGTAAAGTGAAGGTACACTAAATATTCATTTCTTTGTCTGTTGTTTCCCAGGTTCGCCATTTGGTAAAGTAATGTTTTTTTTAAATTTATTTTAAAATAAAGATTATGTTTGACTGAAAAATGCATTTTTTTTTTAAATTTCATTCTTGATAATTAATGTCATCAAAGAAGCCAGGTATACAATGCATTACATTTTCTGCAAGTCCAACTTATTATAAAACACATTAATGATCTATATTTAACTTTTTTTAAAACTAAAACGCAGATAGATCGTGTTTAATATCCATGAACATGACCATTTTGTAATTAATAATATTCTTGTTTAAAATGCAAATATATATAACATGCTTTTATTCAACTCTCTTTGTCTGTTGGTTGTGTTCTTGTAATTGCCATCAATCAAGCGCCATTCTTTCACCTTCTCACGGCGAAACTGTCACCCCATATTAAAACCATGTGTTTTGTCTACATTTCTAATTTTATTCCGAATATTAATCACCATCAATTGCGACTTGATTCACTCATAACCTTAATGCTTATCTCCTATATGGACTCGGAAAATTTTAAATACACTAAAATCTTTCTCAAGAAGTGCAAATCATACCAGTAATATAACGTTTAAAAATTTGTCCAGTGGTTTTCGAGATTAGCGCGGTCATAAAGACGGACAGACGCTCGCCGAAGACTTTATTTTATATATGTATTGATAATTTACATAAAATTTATTTATTTTATAATTTATTTCATCATTAAGTCATTATTTATTACTAATCCACCATAAAAAGTGTATTGTGTGATTATACAATATACAAAATTTTCATAAAATATATATACTTTTCACTCTAACGTCACTCTAGGACCAACTATTTGGGTACCTGTAGATAGTCTGTTAAAAATAAAATAAATAAATTTGACCGCTTTTTTAATACGTTTATATCTTATCCTGCTTTTTGATTTGCTGTGGAGGAAGTGGTATAAATATGGGCAGTGGACCAAATATAGGCTAATAAGACTTTTTGTAAATAAAAGACCTGCTATCTAGTGCGAACACTTAAAACTCAATATTTTTGGACTAATTCTGAAAGACAACCAAAAATTTTGCTTAATTTCTTAAATAAACTAAGCAC
>JADDOH010018516.1:0-25978 GCA_016648135.1 Agrypnia vestita
ATGTTTTTAAGAAAGATTTTTTGTCCCATTTTTTTAAATATTCGAGGTTACATTTTTATAAGTATAGGTTTAAATTCTTTTCATGAAACTCAATAAAATAATCGACAATGACCAGTGTTGATTTTTACAACTGAATACTTTGAGCTTCATTAAAATATAATATTATAACCAAATTAATTCATTGATCAATTAGAATGACACAGAAAAATCAAATCCACGAAAAAATATTTGGCTGCTCCTGGGATTTGAACCACGGATCTCCTCTTATCCGGGGCAGGCTCATTATCCAATTACACTATAGCGGCCTTGTACATTTTTGCTAAAATTTTTTCGTGGATTTGATTTTTCTGTGTGTCTTTCTAATTGATTAATTAATTTACTTTTAAATTTCACAGAACTCAGTTCAGAAAAAATTGCAACTTCGCAATAAGAATGTGTTCTTGAATATAATATATAATTTTGTTTTCATTTTAGTTTTTAAGTGTAACTTCTACCACACGGGCCTGAGTTAACGCATTTTTTTTTTTTTATTAAACTTTATTCCATATTTTTTTATATCATTATTCCATAATCCTGCCCTGTAGACGCTCATCAATTTCGCGGATAAATCTGTCATTTTATCTGCAAGAATTTTCGTTAATTGTAAAAGACACCTGAACAAACAATCTATAAAACAGTGAAGTGCAACGTGTGACACAGTTTCAATTATATTAATGTAAATAGGTTACATAATTTAGTTGGTTCTTATCTGTGGCATTCACCTGCGAAACTAAAACAATGTTTCCTCAGTCATTATCAAAACAGCACTCATCTAAATGAATGAAACAATTTCTACAAGAATTACTTTTATTATTATTTTCTCGTTTTGCTGAATGTTTCTATTTTAACTACATATTTTTAGTAAGCAGTTTTTTATGAGTACAACAACATATGTGTGTAAATTATAAAAATACAATTATACATCAGTGTAATAATTTATTTATTTATTTATTTATTTATTTATTTATTTATTTATTCATACGCCAATCGGCTATATACATTGATTTTACAAAAATAATAGAATTAAATGAATGGATTAGAAAAAATGCACATATATAAAAAAACAATACTAGCATAGTAACAACATGGTATAATCATATAGGGTTGAGGGTAATTTTAATACTGTGATAACAATCTTTTTGCCGCTGATGAGAATGAGACGTATGATTCATCGAAGAAGTTGATATCAACACAGTGGCTATTCACCAGATTGGCAATCCTATTTCTTGGGCCATTGTACACGTAACTTTTTGTGGATTTAGGGGTTTCTAACAATCTACGCACTCTTAGATCCGGCCTAGCAGTGATAATGCCAAATTGTTCCAGGATCTCGGGCGAGTCTATCTGTCCGTTGACAGATTTGTAGAAGAAGGTCAGATCAGACAATTGTCTTCGAGTGATTAGTTTGCTGATTCTAAATCTGTTATATACGGTTTCAATATCTCCTGGTGATCGTGTACGATAGGCGATGCATTTACATAGTTTGCGCTGTATTCTTTCGAGCTGATTGATTAGTTTATTGGTATACGGCGACCAAATGACAGAACAGTATTCTAAAATCGGCCTCACAAGACTGTCGAATAGTCGTACCAGCGTGTAGACATTGCTGAAGTCCTTCCCAGCTCTAATGATGTAACCAAGAGTCTTGAAAGCTTGTGACGTAACTTTCTCCACGTGGCTTGAGAAATTCAGTTTATGGTCCACAATTACGCCAAGGTCCTTTGCCGAAGTGACTATCGGGAGATGATGTCCATCAATGAGATAATTAGCCTGATATTGATTTCGTGATCTAGAGAATGACATTACTGAGCATTTACCGATATTTAACATTAGTTTGTTTTTAGTACACCACCTGTGGAGTTCATTGAGATCGTGCTGAAGAATTTCTAAGTCTTGGTCATTCATGATTCTTCTGAAAATTTTTATGTCATCTGCATATAGTAGGTAATCAGATAGTAAATAATATCAGTGATGAAAAATAAAATATAAAATATAAAAGACCAGAGATATAATATAATAAAACACAAGAATAATAGAAACATTCAAAACACGAGCAAGTTTACTCGTACATTCACTTAGAAAGTGGCAATATACTAAATACATAAAAATTACATATTTCGGTTGGATTTGACGTAACTTTAAATATACATATTTTAAACATATGTTGTAATATAAGAATACATAGTTAAAATTACAAAGTATTCTATAGGTATATATGTGAAAAATAAGACATTACTCTGGAGTTAAGTATTTTGAAAAGAAATGGCAATGTGATTGTTTAAATTTCGAAAGGGAAGGATTAAATTATTTTTCATACATTCAAAATATTTTAAGTGTGTTCAAATTTTTCAAGAACACAATACTGGATTTTATCCCAGGGGAACATCATTAATGAAGATATATATATATAATAGATGTCTGATCTCTTTCAGTCTCTATTCGTCTCTCCATAGCTGTTTTTATATATTTAAGAAAGTAGGTATGGAAGTATTTTTGTATTAAGGTCAGTCAGTTTTTTTTATTAAAAAATTACAAAAATTAATGAAGTTCTCAATACCAAACAGTTAAACTTTTTCTTTCACACTCGTTTTACCTACATATCTCATACGATCTTGGGGCCTTTGATTTCACTTAATGGTTTCATTAATACCAGTATATTCTCCAAGTCGACTCGGTAGTACAGCGGAAAAAGCTTAAATATCAGACCTGATATTTAAGCTGTATATATTTGACTTCCATTATTTTTCATTATCCCTTAAAAACCGTTACTGAAATTAATGATCTTGGCATTTTATTTGACGAGGAATTATCATTCGTAAACCATATCAATAATATAGCAAACAAGGCTATGAAAACACTTGGCTTTGTTCTGCGCTCTTGTAATTCCTTCACAAATATTCCAACGGTCAAACTCCTTTATTGTTCTCTTGTTAGAAGTCAAATCGAATACAACTCATCTATCTGGTGTCCCTATTACAATGCTCATGTTCATACAATAGAAAGAATTCAACATTAATTTTTACGCTACATAAATTTCCGTCTCCATATCCCAATAGAAAATCTTAACTATACAAACTTATTATATTTTACCGGTTTATTGCCAGTATCGGACAGGAGAGTTTTATCCGATCTGATTTTATTATATAAAATTGTAAACTCGCATTACCACAGCCCTGAAATTTTGTCCTTAATAATGTTCCATGTACCCAGTCGAACTACTCGAGTGCCGACGCCTTTTTACTGTGACAATACTAGAACAAATGCTCACTACCACTCGCTAGTACCTAGAATACACAGGTTAGGTAACAATTATACAAACATAGCGGACGTGTTTGGTTCTGGCCTGTCACAGTATAGGGGCGCGATACTGAGAGCGCATCATTCCGCCATAATGTAAATTATATACACTTTCTTTTTTTTGTTTTTCTCTCTGTTTATATTATTTTTGCAAATAACTGTTATATACCTACATATGTAAAAACCTATTTAGGCGTAAATGAATGAATAAATAAATAAATAAATAAATTATTGTCAATTAATAATTTTTTTATTCTTTTTAATGAAGAACCAAAATATTTGTTTAGTTAACATAAATAGAACGGTATGTTTTTGTTTAACTCGCAGACTATAAAATTGTTCAGAGATGAACTCAACTCATTCTTTAGGCGAGGGGATTAGGGCACAGTAGTAGTTTGTCTCCCTTCGCGTTTATTTCGGACCCCTCTATAATGCCATTAAAGTATTCCATCTTGCATAATTAAATTCCCCAATAAACAAAACGCAGTTTTTACAATTTTTAAAAATTTCCTTGTAAGGCCCGGTTGTTTCAAGTTGGATTAAAGTAAGCGTTCGATCAAAGCATAGAAAACGGATCGTCTGATTGGTGGAGAACGTAAAAATCTATACTTTAAAAGAAAGCTTATTTTAATCCAACTTGAAACAAACGGCTCTTAATAGAGTGTCTTAAAGTAAAAACGGCTTTTTGTAATAAAGTGCGACTTTTTACGATTTCATTATACTTTTTAAGGGTATTTAGTTTGACCTTTTATATCTAAAAATTTACAAGCTCGTGGTAATGTAACGTAACGTATTTGAACCAACCGTGGAACCAGATCGTGTACGAATAAATTAATTTTTTTTATGTCTATATATTTGGTGGTCTGTGGTTTAACCTAATCCAACGCTTACATTAAAGATTAACTAAAAACTAAACTAAACGAAAATAATTGTCATTTTTTACAGTATTTTACCATCTGTTCTCTATAAAAATCTACACCGTTTGACCGATTTGGTCCAAATTTTTGCATACTTATTATTTATTATTTTATGGACCCAGCGGGTAACATAGGTGACATATATCTACCCTCTCCCTTTATCGCCTCCCCTCCCCCCCACACATATTTTTTCCAAGCAAATGTGTATCGTTCGACCGATCTGATCCAAATTTTAAAAACTTTTTTTTAAGACTCATCCGGTAACATAGGCGATATTTACACACTTCCTCTTTACCCCATTCCCTCTCCCCGATATATTTTCTATATAAGTCTGTGTAGATTGACCGATCTGACCCAAATTTTGTATACACATTTCTGAGTACCCGGCGGAAAACACAGGTCAGATTTCCTACTGGAAATTCCATCCATCCTAACCTAGATTAAATGGAAACATTGTTTTTTAGAAGCTTTTGCAAAACAATGGAAACTTTGTTTCCTCCACAAACTTATTTTTAACTTAATCCCCTTGCAACGCCGGGTACGAACAGCTAATCAATATATATATTGATTAGCTGTATTATATTTATTTATATATTATATATATATATTATATCTAAAGAAACCCGTGTTTTCAAGTGCGCCAAGTTTTCTCCACAACCAGCCACAACCACCCACCGGTGGTTATGATGGTGGATAGCCCTTAGTGTTACATAAAAAATATGCGAGTTTGGTGGAGGTGGCTGTGCGTAGGTGGGAGTGGGTGACAAAAATGTGCTTTCTAGCACATTGTTTTGTTATCGGAAGGCCGCAAATGCTTCAGATTTTTTTCAAAATAGACGTGCCGACTGTGTCGGTGTGTCTAGAAGGTTCCGGAAAAACCTGCTCTAGAAAGTTCTGGAAGGAAAAGGTTCTAGAAAATTACCGAAAGTTCTATAAGGTTCTAAACTGTGGCGGTGTGTCTAGAAGGTTCCTGTACATTCAATAAATTTCTTGAAAAATCTGAAAGGAAAATGTTCAAGAAGGTTCGCGAAAGTGCTATGACGATCCAAACAGTGTACTAAAAATCTACGCGTGCGAAGCCGCGCGGGCACAGCTAGTATATATGTATATATATATATATATATATAGATTGTTTCAAAATCGGTGATCTGTATCTCAAGGTTAATACATGAATTGATAAAATATGACTAAAAGTTGCTAAAAACCTACGCGTGCGAAGCCGCGCAGGCACAGCTAGTATTGTATATTATGTATTATGTATTGCCTTTGTAGATTACAGTTCCGCGCTACTGCCACTGCTAACTGCGCGCTGTCTACCTGCTACAAGACCATGCTGTCAGCTATGGTAGCCGCTACGCGGCCGGTGATAGCTGCTGCGCAGACATTGGTGTCTAATAGGTCTTATCTAAATATAATAATTTCGTTGTCAGTCGGATCCTAACTTACTGGAATTGCAACTTAAGATAATCAGAGTATGACAGACAACCAGCGCACGGGCTATTTTACACGCAAGAGTCGTTATTTTGTTCTTTGATTTTTCACAGGTGTACGGCTAGTTTGGATATAATTGAGACAAAAGTATTTGTAACCGATTAATAAGTCAGAGCTAAGTTATAAAATTAATATTTTTGTCAAATGTTTCTAAAACGCATAAACTTGCTTTCAAATTTGTTATCAGTTATCAAATTAACACTCTTTGCCAGATAACCATATTAAAAACATATTCAATGTGGTGCTTTTTATTCTAATCCGGAACAATCTGTATATACCCTATGGGAACACACTTTTTTCGTAATTCCCAAAACAAAACGTCAAATTTTAAAAAGAATTTTTAGCACTAAATTTAAAGAAAGATCTGTCAAACACAATTTCATTGTAAACCAATAACGCAAAGTCGCACAAGTCGCTATACTAATTTTGTATTTTTGATTGCAGCTGAATTAGGTAATTGATTTGGAGACGACATTCCTATAATGATATATTTGTTCTTTATGCCGTGACCTCAAATTATTAATGCTATAAAAAATATAAAATAAAAGCGATAAAGAGTATAAACGAAAAACGTCGACATTTCAAGCGCTTGACACATACCGCGCATGCGCAATGACAGCTAGAATCTAGCCACGGGATTGGCCACCACCAAAATAAAAAATGGCCAAATTCACATATTATTCTAAAACACGTATATGTTTATTGTAAACTAAAAGTAAACGTGTATAAATATTAAATATATAAATTTTTTTTTAAATGCACAGTCGATAATATTTAATTTTTATAATATTTATACACATTAAATATTATCTGCAGGTATTTTAAAACAATCTGTACTTCTCGCTACTTAATACGATTTCGCCATTTGTTTTTTTCAAGCTGGCAATGGAAATATTTGCATTATTATCAGCATTTTAGGACAATTATAATAAGGATATTACATATTTGGATTTAAATCTCTAACCATATCAATCGTATATTTTGTACTTCTTCGCCTTCTTCTGAAACAATTTAGATGCGCAGGCGGTGCGTGTACCAGCTGTGTGTTGACTAAATTGATGATTCAAAGAAGTATTTGATGATGATGATTTTGTATCTATCATCATGCGTGAAATTCATTGCCATATCGTGCCTCATTTTAATAAATAAAAAACTATAATAAAACAAATTCAGCACATACAATAA
This sequence comes from Agrypnia vestita, assembly GCA_016648135.1. Lineage (NCBI taxonomy): Eukaryota > Metazoa > Arthropoda > Insecta > Trichoptera > Phryganeidae > Agrypnia > Agrypnia vestita. The sequence continues at coordinate 6,930 of JADDOH010018516.1, forward strand.
TTATTTTTCTGATAGTGTACTACTTCGCGTTAAGTGTTGTAAGCTACAAATAAAAGCGTTGATAGATGTTGTTGCTGTCGGTACTGATGGGAAGTTGCTCTAACTTTTATTTATTACTTAGTGAGTATAATTGTGTTTGTTGAAAATTAACACTTTTCACCCTGTAGATTCGTGTTAGACCTAAAATTCCTAAAATGGAAACTGTTAATTACCTTAAGAATTGCATTTATAATTTCGTTATATTATTAAATATGTTTTTTTATTATTAAATTATATTATTATTATTATCATTTTATTATTATATTTATTATATAAAAAATTAAATATGTATAAAAAAAATTAATAAAAATGATAACCTTCTAAACTTCTAAACTTACAAAAGGAACATTTTTGAAAACAAAATATTACCCAATTTTGACACTTTACGTAATTTTAATTGCATCAACAATTTCCCAACTTTCTCCGACTCGCTAATTATCTCTACATCATTAGCAATGAGAACCAATTTAATTATTTTAGCTTCAATCAGTCATTATACCAGATTATATTCTACTGGACACCAATCTTTCCAACATCTACTGGACACCAATTCTACTGGACATCAACGCATTTTCAAAAACTGTCAATTTTTGTTCTGTTATATTTTGATGTTGAAATAAGTACTGGTCTTACAGGACAAGACAATTACCCCAATTGATTATTTTATATTTTTATTATTTTTAGTTAATAATTCAAACGCAGATTTTAAAATAAAATGGCATAAATCAATAAAATTGCGAAGCAGTTGCATATAACGTAGCACTCTCGAGCCTTCAAAGCCTCTCTCGTCATTCATTACCTTAGAAGGGCGCACACAGCATTGCCACCCTCCGATTCAATCAACCCCTATTCCTCGCTTTTGCCCTATCCCCACCCTATATCTTTAGGTTATCTATGGGCCGAGTGTACCAATACGTCCCAAGGCTTGACGTGACAAATGCTGGAGCCTTACAGGTGAACTTCCAAACCAAACTTCACCCACGGAGGCTTTCATATTGGGGTTAAAAGGCTTTCTGTGTATTGTATTGAAGTGCGGCATGAATCAGTGGCGGACTGGTGACTGCATTAAGATGATTAAATGTTTACCGTCGTGGTTCGATACTCCAAGTGTACACCATAATTATATTAGAACCACTTGCGCTGTAGTCAACGCTTTCAAATACGATATTCACATGATTACCAAGAAGCTATTCTATATTTGTTGTATTATAATTTTTTTGAAATTGAAAAGACATGTATACAATTATCATTATATTGTACTAAAATATTCATTTTCGTCTTCATTTTCTAATCTGAGTAATCTCTGGCTCAAAAATGCTTTATAAGGGAATACCGCATTTAATTTATTAATAAGACGTTTGTCTTATATTGAATAAAAATATATTTACTTTTAGAGAGAAATATAATAAATAATACAATATTTATAAAAACCAGCGTCCCAGAAAGTAGATAATACAACTAGATAATATTGCGCTATCTATGATGCAATTTAAATGTTTACAAAGTTTTTGGAATTTGTTTTAACGTCTAATGAATTTGTTGTAACGTAATGAGGATGACTGAAAAAAAATTTGAAAAATAAATTTTTCAGTCATCGGCGTGTTCAAATTTCAATTTCACTGTAAAAAATGTCCAGGGGCTTGATTTAAAATTTTTGCATATTTACATGAACACGAGAGGAACAAGAAGCTGGCGTAATGGTGAATGATCAAGCGATTAATAAAATTAAATATACTTGATACTAATCGGACTTGTATGTTCCTTAAAATAGAGCAGTTTCTGCAAATTCTGTTCAGCTTTTACTTAAAATTGCAATATAACCAAGAAATTTCGGTTAGAATTAGCTTTGCAAATTTTACGAAGCCAAAACAAAATGTTCAAGATTTTTCCTGTTTAAACAAATGGATTTTCTGCTTCACATATACGACTTTATAAGGTAAATAAATGTAAGACATGATATATACATATATAACTTAAATGATAAATAACAGTCTGGCGTATTATTGTACAAATTATTATTAAAGTTGCTCTAAATTAATTAAATATTAAGGAAACCAAATATAATTGCATCAATTGTACAACGACTCTAGATTCTATTGTAGATAGTAGTTTGTTAGCCTTGTGGTTGAGATTCGCTTAGTAATCCAGTGGTCGGTGGTACGAACCCCATTTTAAGAGACCAGCAAATTAGTCCTATTTTCATAGAACAAGCATTAGTTTAAAAATCGTAAGTGTACTGATGTGACACGTATTTTGTGTTCGAATCTCTATTTTCAATAAAAAATAAATTTGTTACTAGTTAAAATTTTATATAGGGATTCAAAGGGAGAGCGGAAATGGCATTCAATATAAAACAATACACCTTTAGACCGCGAGGACGGAGTAGGTTGACCTAGAGAGAATGGGCATGGTGCCTATATTGTGCTTAGGATCCTAAAGAGAAACGATGCAAAATTTTGTAAGATAGCATTCAACATAGGTAATGAATACTATTTTATATATGATCCTATTGCGGGCTTCATCTTCACAGTAGTTCCAATAGAGAACCTGGAGTGGAATCCAAAACATCGGCCAGAAAGGTCATATATATAATACACACGGCAAAATATCCCATAAAATTCTAATCACCAGATAGTTTTTTTGTGAATTTCTATATTTATTTTTTTAATTAATACAATTTTTCTATAGAAGCTGTATTAAAATGTATGTTGATTACGGAAGTAAGTCTACTTCTAACAATGAAAACGCGACATTTTATAGAAGGCCAAACACCACACATTTCTTCAAAGCGTATTGTGATTAATGTTCCACGTCAGTGTACTTACGTTTGAAATAGCAGAAATTCCTAAAATGAAATCAAAATACCATTGTGTTCCACTATTCTTTGTTTATTACTGTTTTGAGTACTGTACAGTAGCAACTACGATACTTACACGAAAAATAATCACACTGTTGACAAAACTATTGTCAATGCTACACATCGCTGTTTGCAGATCCGGTCCAGGAAGTGGAAAAACTTTTAATGTGAATTTGTTGATGCTGATGTAACATTTCAACCAATCATTATCTAAATGGGCATGATGGCAGTATTAAAGAATTGAAGAATAAGTGATTTTAGAGAAGAAAATATTTTGAAAGGATTCTAAATAATGGTACAGTTTTAATGTAGACATTGAGATCAATAAGATTTTCAATAAAATAAAAGTACTAAATTGTGCAATCCGCCATTTTAGCTGAAACGCCGGTCAGAGCGAATGACGTCACGCCTCTGTACCCATCACCGTGTCTTTGAACTGTTGTCATAGACACAATGCAATGTTTACCAATGCTTGACGTCACGTAGACGAAATGACAGCTGCGGGCGTTTTGCGCGAAATTAAAATGAAAATGCAATTATTTGCGTAAAAACTTAGTTTAGTACTGAAATAATGTTATTTTCTGTAATATTAGACGTGTACCTACATTATAGAAGACTATTTAAAAATCTGTCATCATGCCTATTATAAAAATTGTTTGGCATCATCATTATCATTTATCTGTCTAATGATATTCATTGCCACGTATATTTTTCCACGTAGAATAGAAATTTTTAGTTTATTAGGGCATTAGGACGACTTGATTCCCTTTAAGTATAGGTCTTTCCATTTAAGAAATACAATCGAATTAGTATATGTAAGCCGTGCGTACAGCGCACATTGTTTCGTTGTGTTGGGGTATATAGGTATAAACACCAACGAAACAATGTGCCTCGTACGCACGACTTACACACACTAATTCGATTGTATTTCTTAAATGTAAAGAAGTCTACCACTTGAGCGCGTTCGTCCAACAATTGTCCGTTTTCTGGAGGATGTGTTGTTGTATTTTCTTGACTTATTGCATTATATTACATTTACATGCCTGTTCAAAAATAAAGTAAATTAGGTAATCCATAGCCAACCATTATACAGTTGAAGCCTAGCTGTGATGGATGTCGAAAACTCACAATGAATACTGTTATTTGTTAATTAATTTGTTATTAATGTTAAAATATTATCTTGAGTATTTTATAACATAAAATCCTAAGCAGATACTTATATCACAAACAATCAATAATGGATCGATTAATTAAATTGAAATGTGAAAAGGAAAGCTGTCACCGGATTTGACCTGGGATCTTGTTCCCTTTTTTTTTATTTAAAATAATTTATTTTATTTTAACTTTGTAATACATAAAGAATATGAGTTATTAGTTACGAATTATAATTTCGAGAGGAGCAGTCTCTCTCATTATCAGGCATGGTTAATAACTAACTTAAATATAAAATTTATTTTCGGGCAGGTCAGAGAGGCGCCGTAGAAAGGTGGTGTTTTTTAGCCAAATAACGGGAAGAGCTCAAGGATTTGTGAAGTGTAATAAAACAAGTTTGTTTATCTGTATACATGTATATTTTTATAGACATCTGGCAAAACTATATGTACAGTCTGTACGCAAGGATATATTATAATATATGTTCAGACTACATTACTTAGTGGTCCTTAAAAACTAATAAAATACAATATTCAAATCACATTTTTTTACACTGTAGTATTAATTTAATAATTTTTCTATCTGTGCTATTCCGCAAATATCAATATTGGGATGTCAGATCTTTTTCCCAACACTTAATAGACGAAAAAGAAAATAAACGCGATGCAGGTGTACGTCGGAATTCGGAGTTCGTCGTACTTAAATAATAAGGTTTGTATATTTTCACGTAAGTATCAAAGTAAATGCTATTTATTATTTACGAAGTCCGATTTCTCTGGTCTGATCTGACAGCTGCGCTCTAGCGCAAACGTAACCTCATAATTTTCACGTTTCGACTAAAATTACATCAAATATATACTAAAGTTATATTTAAAGATTAGAGAAAAAAGATTATTTCATATACATTTAGTAATTTCTTCCCCCACTGCGCAGCGTCCTGATGTAAAAATATGACAAAATTTTGATTGTCACGTTGGACCATTGAAAAGAGAAATATTGTTGGACTCTACATATGTCGTATACTTACGTCTCATTTATTTATTATTTTTATATTCGTTTTTTAAGTGTTGGGTTAAAGATCTACATCCCAATATTTCTATTTTCTGAATAGCATAGTATATTTTTTGACCCGTTTCATTTTTTAGTATGTCCGGTAGTTTGTTAAATAGTTTTGGAATTACATACTGTTTGGTCCTGTCTCCGTAAAATTATTATTCTTTTTATTTCTAGTTTTTAATTGTTGTTTGTCATGTCATATATTTGTGTTGTATTATAGACGTACCAATATAAATTGGCGTGCGAGGGAGGGCGTCCCTGTCGCGTAATAGAAGTTGTCATAATGTAAATTTATTACACAATACATAATGTACAGAATGACCGTGACCGGTGTCAGAGCCTTTAATAGAAATTTGGTCGGGCAACACCAAAGAAACGAAACAGTAATGGCGGCCGCTCTATCTGTCAATGCTTTAATCCGCAAAACTTTAATACTTCATTGGAAATTGGTCTTGCACCATCCCTGGATGTTTTGGAAATAATGATTCCGTGTATATTGGAAATCAAGATGTCACAGCTCCCGAGCAAATACGAAATTGAACTGAATAACAGGGCGAGGGGTTACCCCCGGGTGCGGGCGGGGCTGGTTTTAGTTCCAAAGTCGACGCACGCCAGTTTACGTTGGGCAAGAAATAGTATTTTGAATCTGTCCTTCTCGTATTATTCCCGTGTCAGTTTGTAATGAAGTTGTTTTTGTAACGATAAGGTTTTACACATTTCGAATGTAAGGTTGGTCCTAACATGCTTATTTTGTTTTTTATATGTGATAGTCTTAATTATTCTTATTTGTAATTATTTCACCTTGTCTAAATATGATATAAACGTCAGTTCGTAACTGTTGAACTGAGCCGTGTCAGCAGGAGTAATGATGAGCAGAATTATTATTTTTATTGACACGTTTATTTTGAAATTCTTTCGTGACTAAATGACAAACCAACTGTTTCAAATATTTTGCACCGTTGCATGTTTATACTCGTATCTAATTGTCGACACTATTAGCAAACGTTTTTTCAATATAATGCATTTGCTGTAAAAAAACTATTTTTAATATTTTATCTACGAATATTAGGCTTACCTAAGAAATTTCCGTTTTCTAATACTGGCTAGATTGATTGATCTTATAATCGATATCGAACTCACATTAAATGAATCTTAAAGAATATTAAAGCTATGACATTCCGTATTCAAAATTAGTTGTATCGTTTCATTTGTTTTCCCGCCGTTTATTTCTTTTATGATATCACTGTGTCTGCGACCATGGAGAAAATTAAGATTCGAGTTATTTTCGAATTTGAGTTCCATCGTGGCACTAATGCTACACAGACGCCACTCAATGTCAACGATTTGTATGAACCAGGTACCGCAAATGAACGCAGATTACGTTTTTCGGCTTTTATGGGTTACTTTTTTACTATCTACATTTTATATTTATATCCTTAATTAATTCATTAATTTTATAGTTATATAGTGTTTTGTTTTATATTTATATTACTCTGTTCTCACTATATTGTCAGCTGCTCATCACGGCACAGGTTATTCCTAGTGAGATGAGCGGCTCCTTTTCCAAGATGAAGATAAATAATATAAAAATAAAATATGGCCTCTGTAGAGATTTGTATAGAAAATATATCAGGGGGTAGGGGTTGAAGTAAAGGGAAAGAGAGAAAATGTTGCCCGTGTTTTCCGCCGGATCCTAAATAGTATTTTAATGAGATGGTAGAATGGGAAGGAATTACAAGCTATCGAAGTTTCTCGAACGCTCCACACGAATTTGGTACCGACTGGGACATTCTTGTAAATACTGAAGATGTCGAATGACCACTAGAAATTTGAAGAATGTTCTCGAGGCATCGCGAAAGGAACATGTTTGTATAAAAGAGCTACCGCGCATGCGGCGGTCTGAGTTATTTTTTGACGTTTGACACGTGTGAAATTGAAACCAGTGAAATCGTGGCGACAAAGGATATTACTACTGGCTTTCCTAGTCCACCGTGTACACCGTACACACACAGACTCGGAGAATCAAGCACCGCCATTTGTTTCGCGCCCCACTTTCCACTGGTTGTACGCTAAAAGTCAGACCAGTAATCGTTGATGTTCCGTTCTTCCGTTGGGTAAATTTCAATCTCCGATTTAAATTGGTTAAAACAAAATAAACGTGTTTAACGCTTTCAGAGGGATAAAAAGTTGTATGAACTAACATATGTGGTTCTATGTGAAGTTTGTGCGTACATGTCGAGTCTCGCTATCTCTTTGAGTTTATCTCGACTTAATCTCATCCCATGCACGTGTGCAATTGCTGTGCCACCCAGCCAATCAGTAGACATAAAGATTACCTTAAATCAAAATCCTTGCCAAAGTGTTTTATTCCAAATACATTTTTTACGTAATATTTATTTACAAACGTTTGATCCTTCCTCTCCGTTCCACCAGGTTCTGATGTTCTCCGTGGTTCTCGGCGACATTTTCTCGGGGTCGTTGAGAGCCTTGCAGAGTTTGCACATCGGGTGCGTCTCGTAGCTGTCGTACACCGAGTGGTAAGTGTAGTACCGCCTCCACTTGAAGAACTCCGCATACTGGTCGGTGTCCTGCATCAGGCTGTGGATCAGTTTTGCCAGGTCGGGCGGGCTGTGCTTTCTGGCGTTGATGTAAGAATTTGGCGGGGCAAATCTGGAATGGAAACCATTTCTGTAATTGATAACTTGGTCGTCATGGACACTCACTAAAAAAAATGCTAAAGCAACTTGAAAGGTTAAAAATGTGACTTTATCGATAGCTTCTAAAAATAAGCTGGATTGATAGGAATACAAAAGTAAATGTAATGATCCAGATCTGAATGGAAATAGAAATCTTTTTAATGATAAACCTGAAAATCGCATATTTTGAGGTATCTAGAGAAATACCAGATTCTGCATCTCATAATTTAGGGAAAAATTGAGAGCAGAATTGGTCATTGGAAACGATCAACATCCTGACTGGGAAATCTTAGGCAATGGTTCGGGAAATCCACAATCCAACATTTAGAACTGCTGCAAGTAATATAAGACCTCTAACGTAAACAACCGGACAAGAACTAGAAGAATAGTTCCTAAGTTATGTTATTCGAGAATGATAAAAATTACACAACTTATATACTGGTAGGTAATAAATCTTTGTAACAAGTACTTGACTTGACTTGATATGATGGCAATCAGAGTACCGGGTCACTATTGGACCCCTTGCTCTTTCATCATTAAATATCGGTGAAGGTGTTTCTTTATTTCACCTTTGAAAATTGCAACAAGTAGATATGGGAAGTTTGTTCGATAGAAACGGAAAGGCTGAGAAAGATATCAAAAGGAGGATACAGCGAACATAGTGAACATCGGTTTAAATGCAATAATTTATAATGGAAATTTGCCATACAAGGCAAAAGCAGTGGTAGACTATAAAATTCTGGTATCAACACTGAACGAACAATTTAGGAAAGAATATAAAGTTGATTTTGGCTTAGTGAATATAATTAAAAAGGGGTCTCATGGTTTAGTTATGTTGAAGGAATGAATGAAAAGAGACTGATTAGAAAGATATATTTGATACCTGTCGCCTTTTTTCTTATTTATAATCATACTAGTAGACGTGCTCGAGTTAAAGATTTAGTTAAAAAGGTGTTTGTGAAAGGGGGAAAGGTCCATTGTTTTGCAAAACCTCTAAATAATAAAAATGTTTCCATTTGATCCAGGCAGGAGATGGATGAGATATCCGTGAGAGTAGTGAGGAAAGACTATATTTTCATAAGAATTGTAAAATGCAAAGATAACATAATAATCAAGATTCTATTAGATATAAATAAAAAAAATTATCCATCATTCATCTTCGCCAAGGCACTGAAATTAATATAGATTCTGCCAGATACGTACTTAACTTCGATTTTTTTCCACATATATGTTTAAATAAAATTCATTCTTCTTGTTCTCACTGTACGTCCCTGATCGAGGAGAGGGAGTGGGATTAAGTAGGAGGGAGGAAAAGTGACCTTTATTTTCCGCCGGGTCCTAATGAATGATTATGCAAAATTTAAGTCAGAACTGTCAAACGGTATAGATTTGTACAGAAAATATATAGAGGACGAGGTAGATTAAATAGGAAGATACAAAATGACTTACTGACTGCAGATACAAAATACTAGGAAGTGAAAAACAACCTCGCGTAATTCGCTCCTCCGAAGACGATTGGCACCACATCATTCTGCATGGCCCTGAGCAGCTTCTCCGTTACGTAATCCGCATTAAAGGAGTTTTCGAATGATAAGTAAAATCTATATTCTTCTTTAAGCTTCTTCACACAGGAAGAATTGTCGCCCATGGAACAAGTCAGCTCTCCACACTTGCCATACACATCCAGCGTCATTCCGAGCAACGCCATTTCTCGCTTCAACTCTTTCGCGTAGTCTTCTCGTTTGACGCTTGTCTTACAGTTGGAAACGATCCAAGCCACTGGTCTAGTTTTTGTTCTTAAAAAACTTTTCACTTCCTCCGTTACGTTCCGCATGTCCTTCCACCGCACGCTGTCTCGCGGCCCGACGAGCTCGCCCGTCTGCCTGTCCCTGATATCCAGGTACTCCCACGGGACGTCCGAGTCCAGCAGGTACGTCATGGTCCAATTAAAATACCTTTCCCATTTCGCGTCACAAATGGGGTAGTTAGAAGCGGATTCGATAGAGACATACACGTACTTTTGGTGAGCGCTCCTATCTTCCGGTACAGGGTGTTTCCAGGTATTTCCGGTTTTGGTGTATTCTGGACCGTGAAACAGTAACGCGTCCCACTGCGTTACATTGTTTAGATAACTTTTATTTCTGGTTAGATAGCAGTTGTTGAACTCGCAACCCGCGTCTACGAAATAGCCGCGACCCTGTTTGAGGAATACAAAAGGCTCCGTGAAATCGTGTGTCCACATGAGAATATTTTTCAATTCATTTTTGTCACTGTCAGAAATTATGTTTTCTCTCACTGTCGCGTCGTCGGTAGATCCAAACGTCACGTAACTGAGGATCAGCGATCCGAATGCGGCGCAGCACAAAATCACGAACACTCGCGTCGAGGCCACTTTAGGCGTAAATAGCTTCATGTTTATACTTTATGCAATTGTTATATGTAAATGTGTAACTTGGCGCGGTGATACCAGCCGGCTTTACGATTGCCGGCGGCGACGGGACTGAAGCACTACGGTGGCGGAAATCTAGGTGACCCGCACCGACCGGGCACGGCTGAAGTCATGTTTACCGGGCTCAGAGACAGTTGGGGCATGTGGAACTTTTGAACAATTCTCAAAAGTCTGGCAGTCGTTAGACATTCCCCCTATTCAGAAGATAATGTTGATCGTTATCGCATCACCCAAAAATAGACGTGACCTACTTATTGGCGTGTGCGTAAAGCTTCTTTAAGACATGCCAAATGACAAAATTTCTAATTTTTCGAAATTTTCTTGTGTGACTTTGTGAAAGATCATTTTAAAAAATGATAACATTGTTTACTTTCTTTATTTAACAATTAGAACGTTTTGGATCATTTTTAACGCATCATTTTTAGTTATGATACTAATAATAAACTTAATACTAAAGGACGGCGTGGAATTTTATAAAATACTTATCGATTAATAGTAACAAAAATGTAATCAATATTCAAACTCCATCTATTACGTCCCCTTTTCTGTGCCTAATGACCACGCCCACATACCCACCTGACTCCAATCTCCACCCCACTCCTCACGCCGTCCTTTAGTCTTAAGTTTAGTATTAGTAACATTACTGAAGATGATGCGTTAGCATCGAAAACGTTCTAATCGTTATGTACATATATAAATGGTGAAAATAAACAAAGTTATCATTTTTTAATATATTTTCAATATTCCTGGTTGACATGAAAGCAATTTTGTGGCACAACATGGTTATTTTATTTTACATTTAAGTAAACTTTGTGAAGCGTACAGTAGTTTCAAGGGTTGCAGTACCTCTCATCACCACGTGCTTATAAAACCCGCGTTTTCTACTTATAAGACTGGAAAAATGATTTATTTACTTAAAAAAGTGGATACTACGAAATAACTTGTGGAGATTGCGACATCAAATACATTGGCTTAACCATAAGAAAACAAAATACGGGAATAGAAAAACATTGCTGTTTCTAAAAAAATAATAACTTCTCAAATTTTCTGGCGATATAGTTAATAGTGAACATAGTCATTTCGTTAGTCACAAATTAAACAACTCCACTACGTGCCTCTCAAAGAATTGATAATGAACAATTTAGAAACCGTTGAAAAACTAACGGATTTTTAAAATTTTGAGAAAACGCATATGAATCATATCATATTCTCAACATGTCTCCGATATCAAACTCGTTTCCGTTAATAAGCCAAAAAACCCTCTCCACTACGCGACCCGCTCTCCTACCCGAATAGTTTTAAAACATTCTGCATTTAGGTTAGTTATTAATTACACCTGATGATGAGATTGCTTTACTCGAAACTAAAAAAATGACAATATAAGTAGCTCAATATGTGTGTATCGCAAATTTAAAGTAAATTTAATATAAAGTAAATTTAAATGTCAATATTTCTATTTTGTCATTTTGATTAATTCTCGTACTAAAACTATTTGTATTTACCAAAGTTATATAATATCTACTAATAATAGTAATAGTTATAGTCAAGAAACTTTTGTCATGCTACGGCAAGCAAGATGAAGATAGACCTGATTAAAGGATGATTTGGTTAGAAGCATCGAAAATCGACGAATGTGCGTAAGAAAATGAATGAAATCGAATATGGCAATGCATAGAAGAAAAGTACGATCTTATATATTGCTCTGTTAATATATATTTTTTAAGAATTTTCATTATTTTCATTTGATAGATATGAAATCCTCCCCCGCATTTAGAAGGGCACAAATTTGGTTTCAAAACATCTCATACCTTCGCTAATTCTAAGTAGGCCTTAAAAATTACGCAATCTTGGTTGAACTCCAATTAATCGACTTACGTACTTTTTTAGTTACCCATGTGTTTTTGTTAACCTGGTCACATTTTGTCTGGATTAGATTAATAGCCGTGTAGAAAATCATATTTTTTGGTAACTTTCTCACAATCACATCACTTTAAATTAAAATAAATTGTATGTATATAACGATCATCAAAATGGATAAAAAACATAAAATATTAAATCAGGTACTGATAAAAGTAGCCAGAGGTACTGGTGTAAAAGTGTTGTAACGGGAATATTAAGAGGAAAGGAAGAGAATTAGTGAAAATAATAGAGGCAATATGTACATTTCAAGTGGTCCAGCACCGGTTGCTTGACAACATCAGTTAAAGTCATATTTTTTATGTGCATTTCCTTATGTTTTGGTAGTTTAAAACTATATATTTTTTTAATTTTACTCCATCCGGTTAAAAATGGCGGACATTTTTGTTTTAGGCCTCGCGCTTTTTTCGCGTTTGCAGATATCTTTAAGTTTCTAAATTATTCTGTAGGTACTGAGTTCTCCTAGGCTTTTCAAATGAACGACTTATATTTAGTTTTTTCTGAGCATAAATGAAAGTTCTGTTTACCTCCCAAATATACTATTGTTTCGGTGATCTTTAAAGCCAAAATTATCGAACGCGAATGAACAAAATTCTGTTTTCGTAGGGAAATTTCTCAGCCTCAATTTTTCATTGATTTTATTTATGTACAGGGGTATAATTAATTTATAAATATACATAATTACCTGAATTTTTTTTCTGCAGAATTTAAACTTATCCTAAGGTGTCAAGATTTGAACCTTATAAGGCCCCTAAAAGCAAGCCAAAGGACCGAAAAAATTGTATAATTGTTTTAAAGATGATGTTCTTGGGGAATGGATGTCGATATGCAAGTCATTATGTTGAAAATCGTCACTTATGTCACAAAAGATATGGCTCTTTGCTTTCTCTTGAACTTTATAAAAAAATAGACAATCTGTTTCCTGCTTGTTCACCCAGTAGTGTCCTTGTGCTTCATTTTGTACAATTAAGGAATAAATTTCTGATGAGTCAGCCAAAACAATACGCTGTAATATTTTAAATGCATTGCTTATATTTTCTGTGCTCCAAGAATTAGTAAATAAACTGAACATTTTAATCTATATCTTAGAAAAATTTTATTAAAAATTTAAGGATTTTGGTCTGGATCAGAAGTAAAAAATCGCTTTTGAAATGAGACTTCCAATTTGTTTTTATAAATAAAAAAACAAAAAATGACATGATTTCTTTATTTAACAATATTGATATATTAGGACGCTGGTATAGGCATTATAAGCAATTTTCTGTATAATATTTGATTCACGGTATTATTGCGAGAATATTTAAACTGATAAACATTAAAAATGGGCAATGGGACGAGAATATTTAAACTAATAAACATTAAAAACAAGGCATGTGAAGAGTTTTTTGGCAGCTAATCCTACCCTCTTCCACGAAACTTCACCTTTCCATCCTAGTGAACATGGGTTTACGATAAATGCTAAATTCCAATTTGTGGTTATTTACTCTAAGTGAAAGGTCGCATCCTTTATTTTTCTGTGGTGAATTTAATATATCGATGTAGTGAATTAATGTGAGAAAGGAATGAATGAATCAATATGTATATGTCTGTCAGTACCTTACAAAAAATATTATCATCATATTAAAAACACTTATATTAACGAAACTATTGTTGGAGCTAAATAATTCTGAATCAAGATTTTTTTTAAACATGTCAAATAAAATATGTGATAGAGGAAAGTTTATGGGCAATCCGTATCGTTTTTTTATATAATTATGTAATTATTAAATTCGAAATAGTGTTGGCTAGCAGATACATTAAAAATATAAAGCACTTATTTTACAGTGTGATTAACTAAATTTAAATAGATGTAGGAAAATAATCATTAAAAATAAATTTAGAATTTTAAACTGAAACACTTATAGACAAATTAACAAAAATTTAAATAATAATAGAATTATAAAATTATGAATATAATTCGTCTTTCAAAAGTTTTGTGAAATGAATAAAATTTTTAATTTTAATTTTCTGGTCTTAAACACCTTCCAAAAATTAATTAAAAGATCTAATTTTTTTACAAATTACATAATTAGGAGTCCTAATATAGGAATCTACTTGATTTACAGGTTTATCTGTGTTTTTAGTTTAAGGAGACCATGCGAGACCGATCTCCCACATTTAACGCTAATGATAGGACAATCCTATAAACCTAGCTTTACTCAATTTTGGTTTAGGATTATTTTTAAGTATGTAAACTAATCTTTGAGAAAATAGAAATTAGATAAGCGTCATATTACGGATACAATTATTAAACCTTCGAATCGCACTGTGTATTTCTTTAATAAATAAAATTGGCGTAAACTCAACAGCAAATACTACAATTTATGAACTGCGCGCATTTATTTTAGTTTAGGAAATTTCATTTCAAACTGACTTTATTTAATTAAACCAATTAAACTGACTTTCTTTTAATTAAACTATGAGTACGTGTCGAGCGACGGAGCTCACATAAATGACTAACAAGGAATACATGAACTACAACACAACACAAACAAATATGTTAACTATGGATTAGAACAGCGCAGTAGTGTCACAGTGCTGGTTTTATTATCGACCTCGCTTCTGCCGCCCTCCGAGGGTCAACCGAATACGTACTCCAATCAGCTACCTGTCGCATGGCGAACACGCGCCTGATATTTTAACGTGTTTTGTTATTACCACGCATATATTAGCTTCATCTGTTTGTATGTTTGTCTGAACGGAATCTTACAATCGATATTTCACCGACTTCCCAAAGTCCAATCGAGCTAAAAAATTTCACACAGATGAACTCTCGGTGACAATACATGAATCATTTATCAGATTCACTAATTTATTAATTCACAATTTTATATTTAATTTTTATATGGGAAATTAGATAAAAAGTTCATCAAAAGATGGCGCTAGTTTCCTACCGAAGTCATTTTGTATGCTCGGTAATATTAAGACTAAAATGTAGAAAATTATGTTACAAAAAAAAATTAAAAACCACGCTTATATTGAAATGTACGAAAAAGTAAAAAATTAATTTTCGGACAAAAAATTTTTGCTTCTCTCCAAATGTACATTTCGTCGGCACTTTCCCTCCATCAAGAAGAGAGTTATGCAATCTTTGTCAATGGTAGATCATATTTAGATGTTTATTTGGTTTGTCTGCTTTTAAAATACCTGTCACTGCACTTCAGTAGGTACCCTAAATGTTTCGTGTTAATTTTTTATCTCCATTTTTTCAATGACACAGAAATTGAACCCAAACCATTTATTATGCAATAATTGTTTTCCTTTTCTACGTAATTAGTAATATTTATTAATTTAAGCTTTTTGGTCTATGAAAAATGTTGTTGAAACATGTTAATTGAATAATTTTTTAAATATTTATATGATTTCTATTAAAGTTTTCTTTACACCAAATACAAAACTTCATAATTATGTTATCTATCATTTGGTTGTGTTCCAAAAATAATAATCTTTACTAGTTAAAAAAAAAATTACTTACATTTTACAACTCTGAAGTAAATATAGTCACTCTAAACCACTCTCCCGGACAACTCATCCACCTTCTGTCTGGATCAATAGAGAAACATCGTTATTATTTATAGACGCTGCAAAACAATGGTATCCCACCCGCCACAAACTCATTTTAACAGCATCTGTAACCCGGGCAACGCCGGATACGGACCGCTAGTTTCGTAATAAAATAATGACGCTTTTTTTATTCTAGTGATAAGACGCCCCTATTCGATATAGATAAGCTATTCGAGGGTTCGGAACTCTTTCCGGGGAGACCATTTCATTTATTTTATTATCAGAGACCTAAAATCGACCATTCATATAGATAAAGTTATTAATTCTATGAGTAAAATGACAAGCCTATTCCACAAATTACACTATATCACACCGAAGACAATAAAAATTCTGATGTATGAGGCATACGTTAAGAGTAGATTAGGATATATGATACCCTTCTGCGGAACCGGAAACAAATCAAACCTAAACAGACTCCAACGAAACTGTTAACTGAATAACGCAGCAATTAAACGTTGATAACATTACAAAATCGAAATACTACAACTCATTTATAAACAAGCAAATGGCAAAATCAAGACGAAGATATTAAATAACACAAAATACACGAAAATCATCAAACTACACTACAACGGCTCAAAACTACCACATTACTCAAGACAAAATAAAAACAGGACAATCACGACTAAAATATAACGGATTAAAATAATACAACAACAATAAGACAAAGATGTGGTAACACCCACTTTAGACCACGCTCCCTCTCACTGTCTCTCGTTAGATTCCTGAATTGTTCAGCTATATATAATCAGTGCATGTTTGTCTCTGACAAGATTAACACGCATGTGATCAATATTGGTGATAGTTTAACAATACTATGGTTGGGGTGTACAGTGTTGTGAATATAGTAGTGTAGTGTTGGTCCTGACAAAGAGGCGGGTACGTCTCGAAACCGGTAGACCGTAAATCTGGTAGTGGTTTTTACTAAGTTTACTAACATTCTGTTATTATGTCTAACCACAAAGTTAATACTTTAAATATTAATAATATTAATAAGACTACTTACAATTTCAAACAGAAGTGACAAGAATGCTCAAACTCAGCCAAATATAACAAATGACTATGTGTCATTTTTATTATATTATAATATAGAACTATGAAAACTTTTAAGGTTTTCCATAGACCTTTCAAGTCTCTATCATATTTTAAATAAATAAAAAAGACTTCGCTTGCTTTGAAAGTAATAAGAATATAGAAATCGTCTAGTCAATGTGTACATACAAACGTGTTCTAGAAAACACCTAAATTAATGGAAACGTTCGCTATATTAATGTTAAACGTGCTCGTCAACGATTCTAACATGATAAGCAAATAGAATAACGTATCTAACTTCACGCAACAATTTCCAAAATGTTCCACGCCAGCTCCTTAGTGATGTTTGTTATTATTTTTTTAATCGGTTGAGGAATTGGTTGTAGATTGATATTTTTTTAAATTTATTTTATTTTTTGTTTGTATCTACTTGTGTTTTTTAATTACACCTACATGCTTCGGAAAAACCTTTCCATCGTTTGTTATTTTTGGCAATACTCAATTAATTTTATTCAGCGAATACCCCAACAAAATAAGTAATGAAAACTGAGTAATTTTATACAATCTCACTTTCACCTTCTGTTTTATTTTTAACTGCTATAAAGTAGTCGCTATCTAGTATAAATTTGTGATAATAATTTATAATCTCCTTGGAAAATTAGATTTTGTTATAAAAAGAAGTTTAGTAGTTCCATATTCCATTTACATTGTTTATTTAACTTACTAATTTAATAAAAGCAAAGCTCTTTCCCGTATTACATTCTGAAATACAATTTTAAAAGAAATTGTTCTTTGAGTTACAATACCAAATGGCAGTTACAACTTAATGATCAAATATAAAATACAATTGAAATGTTTTATTGATTAGTTCAGAGAACATTTCTGAACTACTTATTATAACTAAAGATTAAGCTTCTCAACACAAGTATTTGTTCATTATTTAAAATTCCCATTATAGAAAGTAATTTACAAAAAAAATCGATTATTCAATTGATCAAGGATAATGTGTTTCTTAATATTGACAATAACTTCATCCGGATAAGGACTACTTGCTGGTCGTCGAATACATCATTATTACTAGTGTATGCCCCAAATTATCCTTCACCTTGAAGTACCAAATCAGTAATTTGGATACTTATTATGTAAATGTAGCGCACATAAACTTCAAATAGACTCTCTGAAGATCCCCAGAATCACTCTGCAAATGTTAAAACTGCGACATGGATCTATTTGTTATTCTCTAGTGTTATCAGTGTGTAAAATATATGTGTGTCTTTCAAAACTTTTTAAATACAATCTGATGTAAATACAATAGGTATTTTGGCATGGACATTCGTTTAGCATATAGATAAATATATTGTGAAGGAGATACAATATTTTAGCTCTTAAAAATATTGCCTGGAGGAGATACAATAGTTTATTTTATTTTTTATTTTATTTATTCATGTGAAACTAACAGTACATATAAAATCAGATTACACATGATTATTGAATAGTATAAAGACCATCTTACAAGTTTTCATAGAATTAACACGTTATTAACATATAGCAACAATAACTTGAGTTGTACAAAAAAAAACAAAAAAAGTGAAAGTTGTAATAAGCATATATCTTTGTTATGGTAGGCTCAAGAGATACAGTATTTTAACACATAAAAATATTGGTTATCATTATTACAATTCAGTACTTAACTCATTTTCGACCAAAATTGGAGTTACGATGATTTAGCTTTAAGTCATCAATACGTAAATCATTGGCTATTGTCGAGTTTATCTATCGACCAGTAGCATTGTCGACTAATCGACTCTCGACGACTTCAATCATATGGCGTCTGATACACATGCTTCTTTAGTGGCACGTGAGCATGCGCAGTATCGACTTTGACAGTGGCATGCTTATTAGTGACATGTGTGTACGCACATTGCTAGAAATGAGCATGCCACTGTCATTCACCATAGAGAAGGGGTATCTTTGAAGCATGTGTGAACAGACTTGCTTATTTATGAGCATGCTTATGTCATTCGCGGGCTTCGCGGCTAGTATTATCGATGCGATCTTCTCAGTCCGCGACAGATGAAACAAATATGGCGCGTTGGGGAGATGATAAAACATTACTTTTCGTAACTTATTATAGGAATCACGAATGTCTTTGGAATACTCGGCCACCGCTATGTAAAAATAGTAAATCAAGAAATAATGTTTATGAAACTTTATTAAAAGACATGAATGATTCAAATCTTACAATAAA
>JADDOH010018517.1:0-20994 GCA_016648135.1 Agrypnia vestita
GCGGTTCCAATGAATATTTTCTCTAAAATATATTAAAAATGTTGAGAGTTTTTGATTAGTGAGTTACTTATAGATATCAAGCTAGTCTTATTGACTTTAGTTGTTATATAAAATGCACTTTTTATCTCTACCAGCAAGTTTGCATTGAACATTACAAACACCACATTGGAAACGCAAACTTACCGCCTCGGACAATATTGCAGTAGTCGTGTGAACATTAAATATTTTTCAGAATTTGATTGAAATCTCGTGTGCTAACTGGTTAGGCAGCTTTTGATATTGAATTTTTGTTTGTATTAGATTTAAGCAGGTGTTTTTTGTCTTGAATAGCGAAGAAATCTTTCTTCATTTTTATTTATCTTTACATTGTGAACATTTTAAGCACAAAGGTGATTAATAAGTAGGGAGCTGTGTGCATTAAATAATTTATTATAGATAAATAAAACTTCCATTTAATTAAAGTTAAATTTTCGGCTACGATGAAAGAGACACTTGACTGAAATGAGAGAAAATCCAAATGGAAGATTAAGCACAGGCAGGGAATAAATAAAGATGTCATTTTGATACTTTAAATATAATGGTATATTTTCTGGTCTTCGCACATTTAATTTGTAATTGAATTTACAATTTTTTAATTATACCAGTAAAATGGTTTCAAGTGAATAGGATATGAAATGATTTTTAAGCGTGTTTTATGTGGTTTAAGCACAAAAATACTAGTTTGATAATATTATACCGTTTTTATGTTAATATAAATATTTGTATCTATTCTTCCACTAAAACAATTTTTTGACAGGAAAACATAAACACAGTCAGTATACATAATTGGAAACGGTTTAGGATTTTGTTGCATCATCAAGCGTTCTTTCATACATACATTTGAAGATTCAATATGGGGCATACATTAATAATTAAGACTATACTGAACAATTGTTATTTTAAATCATGTGTTCATTTGTACATATTTTTGAAATTGTTGCATTTGGAAGATTAGTTTATCTCCATAAAATTTGGGAAAACGTATTTTCTAGAACGATTGGAAGTGAGTCACATTTTTTAATGTACATAACTTGATTGGTAAATTCATTATTCTATCAATGCCACCAATAGCTTTCACAAAGAATGCGACTGTTCATCATAGACAATGAAATTTTTTTAGTGTTGCCAAATTTAAATACCAAAGTGGTGTAAGCATTTTTCCTTCCACCCCCCATTTCCAATTATCTATAACAATCTTTTTGTATTTATGGTTTCATGAAAAATTCTGTGATAAAAATGTTAATGTAACCTATAAATCTGATAGTTTAATTGAAAAAATATTTCATTAAATAAAATAACATTTGCACATAACTCTTTGAAAAAATAAATATATTATTTTATACGACTATAAAAGCACATACTATATACATATTTTTTATATTTGAAAACGGAATTGTTTAAGGTATGAATTAAGTATGGACCGATAAAGTGGTAGTTGGTGTGGATATTGAAGGCTGAAGTTTCATTAAAAATATGTTTTATTATTTCTCATAAACATGCAAATTGGAAACCAAATTAATTAATCAATTAGAAAGACATACAGAATAGTCAAATCTGAAAAAAATATTTGGCTGCTACCGGGATACGAACGACGGATCTTTTATATTCACTCCTTTCCGGGCAGGGGCGAATCCCGGCAGCAGCCAAATATTTTTTCATGGATTTGACTTTTCTGTATGTCTTTCTAATTGAATAATTAATTTGGTTTTAAATTTCACAGAACTTTGTTCTGAAAAAATTGCAACTTCACAATAAAAATGTGTTCTCGAATATAATCTAAATTGGATGCTGAATAACATAGGTGTTATTTAAACATCAGACAAGGTTGCAGCTTTTACACTTTTAATTGGCCCAAAAAAACTATAATTCAAATGCACAATATAGGATAATGTGAACTGGAAAAATAATTACTGCATATAGTTTTTTTTTTATAATATTGTAAAAGTATTTTTTGATAGAATTATGATTCCATATAGTAGTATTAAAAGTTTTTCATGGTGCTCAAGATTTTTTCTAAGTTTGGCACAATAAATTTTATAACAATATTTTAGCCTTGTTCTGATAAAATTCAAATTATTTTATCAATTTTTGTTTTCAAAAAAAGGTAGGTTATTTTATCAACTAGTCAATAAAGATTTTATTAATATTTTTTAAAATTATTTATTTAGTGATCAACAAGTAGGTAAATTACTTTTTTTACTTCATCCGATTCTCTGAGGTTCTGGAGGAAACCTGACAGCCTAAATGTACCATTATCAGAGAGCGATTACAGCCATTATTCCTTATCAGGTGATGTAATGGGCTTTGTAACTATTCAATAAGGTCATGTTTACAGACTAACACCAGTTTCCAATATAACTGCTGAATACACAAACTGAAATGTAATGAACTTGAGTCATGCTTAATGGGCATAAAAAGAGATATACAAATATGAATATTTTAATACTATATAAAAAAAATTTTTCCAATGAAATGCAATCCGATTTATTTCCACTGAGATTTCAGACTTATTTAACTTTATACAATTCATATCAAACTCTAAGCTAAAAGTAACCAATTATTTTAATAAAAATATTTTATTTTATATTGTACAAACTTATATACAATTTTTAAAACAATATTTAACTGGTTCAAATGTACTTTTTTTGTATAAACTGTATAAAGTAAAAATTTACATTATTGCGTTAAGTTGACCACTGAATAAAATTATAGTATATGGCTGTATTTTAGATAGTTTTCCTATTTTTTATCTATCTGGGATTGGAACTGGATCATTTCACATACATACGGAATTTAGAGAAACTATAGTCAAATTAACCTACTTGTGATCAAAATAGACCAATAGGCTTGAAACAGTTAAAGAAATATATGTACTTTAATATATAAACTTCTGAAACTTCCGGTCTGTATGTCACAAAACTGCATTAGAAAAATGTAAAATTTTTTAAAGGTAATTGCTTTGTGTCGTGTAATATACGTATTGTTATGAGTATTTTGAATCGTTATAGACACCCGCGAGGAAGAAATATTTCCATAAAACAAAAGGGCACCATTTCATTTTGATATAAAATTCAGACAATGTTAGAAGACTATACAAGGTGGGGCATGGATAACCAGAAAAACATGTTTTATGGAGGGATGGTAATGTCTCAGACACGAATATCATATGATTTTCAAAATAGTAATTATAATTATAAATTAATGCTGCATGTGCAGTTTCTTGCGCATATTTTTAAAATGTGGTAAACAAAGTTTAGATAAACTTGTAGGAAATAAATTCAGTCGGGCCAGGAAATAGGGTAAATGCGTTTACGATGAATGTCATTTGAAATGTAATTTGTAAAGTTAATTATATTGTTCTAAAAAGTTGTAAAAAATGTGGTTCAATGTATATTCATCAATATTAAAATGATTTAATAACTTGAAAAACGAAATCGCCGCACTGTTTCTTAACAAATTGTGTATCATTCTGCGTGCATTCCAAAATTTTTGTGTCATTTCTCATCAAAACTCATCATATACTGTAAAAAAACAAATTTGTTCTAAGATTTGAATAAAATATTATATATGTATATTTTTTCCAATTTAATTGAGAAAGGCAAGGCTTTGAGATTCTTAATTAGTCAGAATGATAATCAAAATACGCTAGAATCTCATTAATTAGAAATTCAAATTTTACCACAGAAACTTTAAAGATGAAAAAAGTTTTTCCTCGGAGTTCATTGTTCAGCATTGTTTCAAATTGTTTGGAGCTGTGTTGGATGGGTTTTCACCATTCACTCATTAAAAAGTACTTACATTTTCAGTTGAATATCCTTTTTTAAATATGAGCCCATAATTATGAGTTCCTTTCCTTTCAAGATAAGTAAAGGTTTGCATTTGCATTAATTAAAAAATATTTTTATACTACGCACCACAATGTTTTCAAATTTATATAATCTTATAGATTTATAATTTATTTTGACACCAGCCGTACACCTGCGAAAAATCATGGAACATAATAATTGCAGGATTTTGGTGCTGAAAATTCATGAATAAAAAACCATTTGCTTTTTTTAAAATTGACTATTTGCTCAAGCTTAAAACTAAATATAATAAAAATAATAATATAAAAATGACGAGACCATGTAATTTCGACCTTTGCGTGTTCCTTGAGCTGTGCTCACACTCCAACTATCTAATGTTTTAATTCCAGCAAGTTACAAATTTCCGGACCGACAGAACGCTGAAATTATTATATTTAGATATAAATTTTGCATGTAGCTTATAAGAAAACATAATAATTTAACATTGAAATGACTGTTTTCAAAATTAACCAAACGTATTAAAATTGACTTGACAAATGTTTTTTTTTTTCATTTTTATTAAGCTACGTTAATTAATATTTTAGTAACGCTTCAAATCTTTTAACATATTTTCTTTTATCTCTGGAAGTAGGATTTTGGGTTAAGATTTTTTAAATATTCGTATGGTAAATTGGTGCAATATAATAAAATCAAATCTGTCATAGCTCTTTAATCATTCATTTTTCTTCTGTTATTGATCTGCTGGTAGGAATTACTTTTGTATATATGTATTCGGTCTTGCCGTTTTGGGTGAAAATTCTAAAATATGGAAGTCGGCATCAGCATTTAAAGAAATTTTAGAAAACATCTTATATGGGGCATTTAAAAAAAATGCATCCATTGTATTTTTAGTCAAGACAAGTAAAAACAATGAAACAAGCACGGAAGCGACACGGAAGCTGAGACATGGCAAACCACATTCATAATTATGGGCTCATATATTTATCAAAAAACATCAGATTGGTTTTTTTCTAACATAAATTTCCATTAAGAATGATAATGCAAATGCCAATATTTGTCATACAAAGTATCGTAACTTTAATCTGTTTACTATTAGGATCCAATTGGAGATTGGTGCTGGCATTATTTATTTAATTTACAAATGAATTAAAGCAGTTTAAATAAAATGTGAGAATTTAGAACAAAATTGTGTGATTGTACAGTACTGCTAGGCTTATGAATTGAATTTATGATATTGGTAAATACAATCCGGGAAATGATGTCCTGTTAAGGTTTTTCAAATAAGTGATGAATTTTTATGCATGTTACAAGAATTCATCAAATCGCCGTTGATGATTTAGTACTCAAGATTCATATATATATTTTTGTTGATTTTTTCTATGTTTAAGATGACAGATAATAGAAAAACTATCCAATTTCAAAATATTATTTATAATTTTTATGCAGGAAATAAAAAAATTGGAATACATCTGTAGTACGATGTTTCGTTAATCGAAAATTGAACCATACATTAATCTGTCAAATAATACAATCTCAGATTTTTGGTATCTAAATTTATAAGAAACACTATCTAGATTTTCGAAACGAAAATGTAAAATTCAATAATTTTAAATGCAACTCTTGTCATTTATAAAAATGATATACAGTGAAACTCGCTTAATAAATTCACTTTTAATAAGTTCTCCCGCTAAATAAGTTTAAATTCTGCGGTCCCGAAAAAGTTCCATACAAATCTGATAATTTTGTTAGGTTTAATAAGTTTCCCGCTTATTTTCGTTTCTCGCCTAAGTAGTGCTAATATTTTTAGCTGAACTCAATTTATTCATACAAATAAATCTTCATAATACGTTTTTTCAGAAGACGAAATTTTGTTCAATATTCCTAAAAATAATATTTCGAGAAATGGGCGCAATAAAAATTAAGTGGTTTTGGCGGTGTAACAAAAGTTCTAGGGGCTGAAAAAACCCTGCAGTATTTGAATAGACTAATAAAACAATTAACCCAAATAAATCTCAAAATTCACAAAATGGGCAGCTTACAATAAATAATTCTTGCAGAGCCATAAAAGTACTGACGAAAACTCTATTATTTGAAAAGGCAAGACAATAAAACTTAATCCCCAATATAAACAAAGAATGCTTGGCTTTCAAATGTACTCCTATAATACTCGCAGAGCCGCATTGGTGATATTAATTTTTGATTTATTTTCATTCTTAACTATGCAAACATTCTTAATTGACCGAAAAATCCATTTCTGAGAATACACAATTACATTAGCAGGTGCACCTGATAATTTACAATTACAGAAGCCCTTTCGGTAGGTACTACTGTAATATTTTGTTTCATTTTCGTCAATATTTCACGTCCAAAATATACCGTAATTTAATTAAAATTCACAAGTATTTATATCAATTATACTCTTTATTTTTAATTATTTATTACATTGCATTGCTTCCTAGGTCTATTTAGCTCATTAAAATCATTCAACATCATTTCAAACGCGTGAAATAACTGCCGATAAATTCAGTAAAACAAAGCCAGCAAAACAAGCCAGCGCCACACTGCGCGGATGTCGGATGTCGCGGTCGCGTCATTTCGTCGAATGTCCGCGCAGTGCGATTGATAAGTGCGTATTATATAATGGAAAAAAAATTAGATACAGTAAAATGGAAGATCTGCGACGGAAGGTCTGCGTAATGTGGCGCTGGCCTCGCGTCGCGTGAAGTCGCGGGACATACAATCCTAATTAAACAAATTGAGTTTAAAGACAATTAATCACTTAAATTACTCAATTCATAATTCAAGTACTCATATATCGTACAATAATTTTCGCGCGATTGTCGGCATACCCGACTGGCGAGTTACGTGTTTATAGTCGGCTTTGATCAGCGCAAATAATCCTTTAAACTTGTTTTTATTAATTTTTCTTTGATTATTTTTACTCCATTCTATTTTCATTCTTAAAAAATAAATCTGTTTTTGAATTATTTTCATTAAAATGCTGAAATTTAATTGTTTAATTTTCGTAGATATCATTGGGGGCTATTCATTACTTCCGGTTTAGTTTTGATTAGCTCGATTTGATTAGTTTCTTGAGAAATAAAATAAACGACCGACGGTTAGCGTTTATCCATGAATAAACTTGTCTCTTGAACAACAAGATATTTTAAAAATCTATTAAAAAAATTGTAAAACAAAACAGAACGGTTGAATACTGAGAAGTGAAATAATATTTAATAAATAATTTTATGCGGCGATTATTTATGATAATTTTTTATATAAGTAGTCGCAATCGCAAAATCAAACAACGTCGGTGCAAAATTAATTTGCCTAAACGAAATTCTTCTCATTTTGGTTGTATTTCTTCGAGGAAACAATCGGGAATATTAATTACGTAATATCTCCGATTGTTTTCTAATTAAGTTACAAAAAAACGGATCAAATTTAATTTAATGATAAAAAATATCACGAATATTCTTTGCGCCCGGGAAAATATTAAGGTATTGTGAAATCAAACGTAATTAAAATAAAGAAAATCGTTATTAATCTCAAAAGAATATTATTTAATGTATTATTGTGTTAAGTTCGCCGAGTTCGCCCCTGAATTGGCGGGTTGTTTTGGACTTTGCCCCATTGAGTTTGCTCAAGGCGAAATGTTGAATGTACACCTAAATTATGTAGAAATCATCAAAAGGGATACATTTTTAAAATGAAGTCAAGTAGAATACTATTTACAAACGGTTCTTTTTTATAAATGTGCAATCTTTACCAAGCCAGGGGAAGTAGATACAGGTAATTTTCGTATTTTTTTTCGTATTCCTGAGGTTTATGTTATGGTTTAGGTTTATACACCGAATTATATTTAAATTCTGATTGACTTTTCCTTTAATAATATTATTAGTTTAAGATAGGTATTTTTTTTGCAATAGTAATTTAGATAACTTGTATATTTTCTTTTAAAATTAAGGTTTGCACATAGGTATTGACATATCTACATAAGTTATTTTATGGTTTTCTTTTAGTATGGTTAATAAGAAAATATTTTTTGACAGTGCTAAAATTTTTATTGTTGTGGTGGTTTTTATTGTTTTCTGACCCTCTGTCTCAGGTAATATTTTACAAATGTATATATTCACCTACTTAATTTTTTTTAAATAGATGTCCTTAAATGTTCATATTATATAAAGGAAATTTCAATTAAAACACAAAATTAGGTGTAAATAATATATGAAAATAATGAAATCACTGTTAATATGTTCTCACGCCTAATAAGTTTTTATTTGCTGGTCCCTTGAAAAACGTATTAAGAGAGTTTCACTGTATATATATACCCTTCCTTCCAGATGATATAGAAGCAATAATTCTTATTCCAAATTGTATACTTTTGTGATATTCTGCATGCTTGGTGTAATTACATACATATTTAACCAGAGAAAAAGTATGTGTAGTCCGTGTATAACTTGTAAATAATGTGACAATCACCTTAGTCGGAAAAATTGAAAATTAAGTTGTATTGTATGATGTTGTGTAGACCTTTCCGATAACATGTTGTATCATTTCTCACCACTTCACTTTTTTGTGGTTATTAATTGAGCATATTTGAAATTCAAAATTATGTGATTTTCATTCTCGATGTTATAAATAATTTATGATTCCGGATCTTCTTAAATTAATTAATCTTAGAAAGGATTTAAATAAATGAGTAATTTGTTATATTTATTGACAAGTATTATTTATTTTTACTCTATTCTAATATATGACTGATTATAATGACGGGATCATGAGCTTCTATTGTCAATAATATTTAATGATTGTACTATAATTGATCACAAAATAAAATAAATTATTTATTATAATTTATTTATTTATACAAGATTATATACATAAATTGTACTTTTCACAAACTTTCGCATGTTAAGTGTACCCATTTATATGTGTATTTATCCACCGAGTTATGTATGTAAATGAATATTAAACCTAAACAAAAGTGACTTGTCTTTCTTTATTATAACCTCCATAAGTGCGAGCTGTAGAAATATTTAGATAAAGATAAAACTATCATATTTAATGTAAAACTATTCTACCGTAAAACAGTTTTGAAGTGAAACTTTTTTAGCTGCAGTGCAGTAATTTCAATTGGTCTTCAAGGAAAGTATTTTACGATTGCGCAACATACAGTAATGTAATGAATAATGTAATAAACGGGCGACCCCCTTGTCCACAGGGCATCATGCTGACTTCTCATATAGTTTTCAGGTTCGATTCCCGGTGAGGAGAGTACATCTTGATTTCTTTCTTAAGGCAAAGTTATAATGTTTTTCACTACAGTATTAGGCCTCATGGCCTGTTTTAGTGTTAAGCATTATAACACATTGATTTGACTTCGACAAAGATGTAAGTATAATCACAATAAATTGTTTGACGTAGATATGAAATATCCTAAATCTTTCACATCACTGCGTGTGATTGATGTCATCAATAGGATATGATTCATTCCCAAAGTTTTTTTATGAAAGTACTACGGCCATCCACTTATTATTTTATTACTCCCTTTATATTACTCGTGGCGTCTGCTTGCTTGCCGTCGAAAAAACTTTGGATCGATTTTTAGCCCTTTTCCCGTGATCCAATCGAGCTGAAACTTTGCAAGCAGACTCGTGGTGACGATCAAGAAGATCGATCAAATTTTTGTTAAATAATAATAATAATTATAGTATAATTTTGGATTTTTCAAATTTTTAATGGTTTTTTCATACAAGTTGTATGGAGATTCCGACGCATATGGTAGACACGAAACCCGAAAATGAGAAAGGAAGTATTGTAAAAACTTGGTTTTTATGGGTTACTTTTTTTTATTTTTGAGTCTCATAAGTTTATCAAATATTAAGGAACTCCTTCACAATTCATATCATACATATATTATACTGTTGGTGCTAATACGCTTTGTGAGACTATAGGTATTAGCCTCAAAGTGTCTGCAATAACAATGGAATAATCTTATTTTGTATTAATTATTAATATTCTGAAGCCAAGTACATATTTTAATGTGTCCAGCTGCAGCGTCCAATACATAAAATTTTCTAACGATTTTTAAAAATCTACACGAAAATTTCCAAAATCGATATTTCTTTTCCATTACTCGACCTTGCAACTTTTTTTATGACGCAGTATTTCTATGGGTGTAATCTTCATTTTGGAATTACATTTTTCACAAACGAATAACTGAGCGTTTGGCTTATTCGACGTTGGCACCGTTTCCTCTGAGGTTTTAGAATCAGCTTTATTTTCAGAGCATGTGAACTTTGTGTGCTGAAGCTTCTCCAAGGATGAAAGGCAGACCGTGATGCCGCACCGCTCACAAGTCCAAGGAGTCTGTTGGATCTCCTCATATAAATTGTGACTCCATTCTGTTTCTTCAAGACTAAAACAAAATTTTTATATCAATGTGAAAAAGCATGTTTTTTACAATTATTTGAATACATATCGGTGGTTCTGATAATGGTCTACGTTTTTGGTGGTAGTTTTATGTTTTTTTTAAAGTTTAAGTTAGTTTTACGGGTGCTTATTTAGAGAATCCGTTACATGGAATTATAAATCTTATATTAGAGACAGAATGTGAATCGTTTAATGGCTTTGAAACTCATACTCATAAAATTTTTATTAACTAAAATTTTTGTATAAACCACTTAGGCCCGGTTGTTTCAAGTTCGATCAAAGTAAGCGGTCGATTAAAGCATAGATTTTTACGAAAACGGATCGTCTGATTGGTGGAGAACGTAAAAATCTATGCTTTAAAAGAACGCTTACTTTAATCCAACTTGAAACAACCGGCCCTTAGTGTAACTTTAAAAAGAAAACGGTTCTGAGATTCATTATATAAATAATGGAGGCCTTAGATTGGATAATTTATAAATATTAGAAATCAAGAAATGCCCGAACACTAAAGCCAATATAATTAAAGACCAGTTAAATTTTACAAACAACCTATTAATTATTTTTTCAATTGATTAAGCAACATTGTAGATTGACATTTAAAAAAATATTGATAGTATTATTTGTATAAATCTACTTATATTATTTGAATAATTACACCTACATGTTTCGGAAATACCTTTCCATGTCAGGGTGTTATATATATGTCAAATTATCAAAATGAATAATGTCTTTTGTTTTTTGTTTGTCTAAATTATTTGAAAATTTATTTTTAAATATTAATGGTGAAGTTCTTGATTACTCGCAATTATTGGAAAATTTTTTAGAATTGGGCTCTAATTAATTAATAATCAATAATTCTGCGTTCTTTGTGTTAGCATAATAATATTATGTTTTTGAAATGACTTCTTAAAATATGCAAAAATACAGACATTTTTCACAAAATTAATGGCTTTTTTCAGTCTTACGACTGGTGGCGAATTTTGCAATCGGATTACGATTTTTTTTACCTTGAGTTTCGAAATAATGAGGTTCTATTGCCTGCCCAACATAACTCGGCGTGCGGCAAGATTGGAACTAAAACCCGCCCCGCCCGCACCCGGCAGTAACCCCTCGCCATGTAATTCAGTACAATTTTGTATTTGCTCGGGAGTTGTGACATCTTGATTACCAATACACATTGAATTATTATGTCCAAAACAACCAAAACAGTCCGGGGTGGTGCAAGAACAATTGCCAATGAAATATTAAAGTTTTGCGAAGCTGAAAAAGCAAATAATGGACCAATATTACTGTCTGACAGTTTGACAGATAGAGCGGCCGCCGTGGAGCGCGCTGTTACCCGACCAAATTTATACTGAAGGCTCTGACACTGGTCACCGGACATTTAGTACATTATGTATTGTGTAATAAATTTACAACCTGGCAACTTCTGTTTCGCGACAGGGACGCCCTCCCTCGCACGCAAAGTTATAGTGGTGGCACTCTATTGTAGTATAATACGTGCAGTGTGATGATAAACTAAATAGCACAATTTGCACACAAAATAAAATAAAATTTTAATAATACATACTGGTGAATAAATCGACTTCAATATCACACTATCATAATACTATTATTATGCAACTACTATTTATAAAAAAATTGTAGATTTAAGAAAATACCGTGATATTTAAAAAAAAGGTGTTTGCTATTAAATGTAAATAAAATTAAATTTTCATTACCTTCCAAATACTACGTGATCAGTCAGCCAAATGCCTCCTTTTTTGTCATGTGGGTAGCATTTGAATTCCTTATCAAATGGATTGGGATCGACATCCGGGAATGTCATAGTTTCATCAGTTCCAATAAAGAGGTTCTTCAGATCGGCCAGCAGAAGTCTCTTGATTGTGTAGCAAACTTCAGTGGCCATGTAGGCGCTGAGCCCCGTTGATAGTTCGTATTGTAATTGCGGATTGGATCTTTTCTCAGGTTTCGGTTTGGATTTTTCCAAGCAGCTTTCAACGCTGGTGTCCACAGCTACAATTGTTAATAAAAATAATTCAAATTTAGTAAATAAAAATGTGATAACTTTAACCTGTTAATAAATAATAAAAAAGAACGAGAATGTTTGTGGTAGCAAATACATTTAAAGGGTAAATAAGAGTTTTTACATATGTATCTTGATAGTGTTCTAAATATTTACAATGTAATTACTACAAAGGTCTGGGATAATCCATTATACTCTGGAATTTTCCTGAGCGTCAGATCGGTAGAAAGGCGAATCCGTGCGCATTTGACCATAAACAAGTGATAGACAAAATTAAAGCGAATTAGAAAAGTACCTACCATGTATTTGTGTGGAATATTTAGAAGCGACAATTAGTACGAATTACAAAATGTTTAAACGATGGTTCTCTGATTAAATTCATGTCCAGTGATATTAGTTAATTAATAAAACTTTAATTAATTATAAGTGTTTCATTTGCTTCCCACGCCACAATCCCCTGACAGTATTATAGTGAAAACATATTTTAATTGCCAGGTTACAATTTAAGAATAAAGCTCATTGAATTTAAGAAAATCAGGAAGTGAAAATATCAATACCTTCCAATCGATCATTAATCAAATAATCCCATTGTTTCCTGAGGTCTGACGCTTTCATCAGGAGGTTTAGGCCAGCTTCAGGGGTGGGAAACTCAAGTTGAAGCCAGGAATCACAAACTAACCTTAAATAATAAAAACATTTATAAATTAAATAGCCAAAGTAGGTATCTTTTTTTAAAAATTCTACTCTATATATCCGGTTCATTGTACGCCTGTATCCCTCATGAACACGAGTGAAGAGTCAAATTACAAAAATTATATTAATATTATTTTGACGCGATGGGTAATTCGTGACACAATGATAAATACACATTAAAAATTTCATTGTTGATCAGGCATTTTGAATAGAGGTACACCATTGTTGTCAGTGTCAATCATGCACAACTGCGTGAATGACACCTGTCACCATCGCTCAGTCAATAACCAACAAGTTTAGAGATGTGATATGCCATCTAATTTCCTTTGCTACCATCTCACTGACATTGGTAAACAAGCAAAATGACCTAACACCAAGTTATTCATTTAACGATAAACCAATATGAATCGAGACATACAAGTACAGACTGAATTTTCAGATTAGAAATCGTGATAATACAAATAATTCAAAGCCCCTGATCAAGTTTAGTGCCTATTGTGAACTTCACATGCACTAACAATGTGATGTATTATGTCACACAGAGCTTCAGTAAATTTTTTTATAAATCTTATTTAATTCGCAATAAAGTTTTGGTATCACTTGTTAGTCACTAATTATTTAAATAACTAGCTGTAACCTGTCAAAAATGACTGACAAAGTTTTCAATACTGATGTATCATTTTCAGTAATATTACTATGAGTCAAAATATAAAAAATTAATACTACTAATGCCCGGTTGTTTCAAGTTCGATCAAAGTAAGCGGTCGACCAAAGCATAGATTTTTACGAAAACGGATCGTCTGATTGGTGGAGAACGTAAAAATCTATGCTTTAAAAGAACGCTTACTTTGATCGAACTTGAAACAACCGGCCCTAAAGAAGATCCGTCAGCATTGAAAATGTTAGAACTATTATAAATAACAAATAGTGAAAGTAAATAGTAACATCATTTTTAAATATAATTTAAATAATTTATTAATCACAAATTTCTCGTGGAACCTTCCTCAAGGAATACAGGATACAACATAGATTTTCCTCTAATTTCAAAGAAACAATAGCAATCATCAAGAGTCAATAAGTTTCTGATAATGGAAACAGACACAATAACACATACTCATATATAATAAACCAAAAAATAAATTTAAATTTAGAACTTTAAATTATAAAATAGGTACCTTGAAAATGATAAATTTGTGTCGATGCAGTGGGCGAACAGAAGCAACGTTTGTGCGGCCGGCATTCGCATAGAATTCATCAAATATGGTTTTGTTGTTTCTAATAACGATCTGAAAATGAATGCAATATTTAAAGGTGGTGAAAAAATTATACAAAATATTAACTTTATTACGTAATACATAATTATTACTCAGTAGTTAGACATGAATAACACAAAATTGTTTATCACTTAGTGCCGGTTGTTTCATTGGTGGAAAATGCAAAAATCTAAGCTTTTTACCACTGATCAAACAACCGGCCTTTAGTACAAAGAAAATTGATAGGGAATATTTTATAAAGTAAAACTTGAAATTGGATTCAAAGATACCTAAACACAGATGTTTCTAAAATGTTGCTATTAAAAGCCTTAGAAACTTAAATGTACACTGAAAGATACCCCCTCCCCTAACAGGATAATAAGATGTTTGTAATGGTGATTTGTTATCTCAATACTCAAAGATAGATGTGGCATACTTATTTATTTACATGTAAATTTAGTATGTAGATTGTCTATGAAACGAACTCATTTCAATCAACTTTTAAAATAAAACTATGCACTTCTTAATAACATTCAACATGACAAAATTGACAATGTTATAAAACAAGGGCAAGATATAATTGTTATGATACTGCAAATCAATGAAAATAGACTTGTTAATCTGCTTTTATTTCCATAGCTGTTGGTCACTTGGTAATTATGTACTACATATTTCCATTTGATTTATTACCACGCAGAACTACCTGCGAGATTTCTAGCCATTTGTAGATGATTGCTTATAGGACCCTGAAAGCATCTTATACAATAAGAGAAGCCGTCAAATGAGGCAGAAGATTCCAGAGATATATCTATAAACTTATTTTCAATGTATTTCACAACAAAAATTTTAAATCTGCACAAAGGTTAGTGTTTGAAAGGGTATTAATTTGAAAAGGTTTAAATATATAAAAAGATATTCATATTAATTTTTTTTTAACCACTTACAGATAGCAGATAATTTGATGTTTGGAACTCAACGGCAATCTTGATTTATAAGCCGTGGTATCAATTTCTATATCATTTTCATCCAGTTGTAGAACCTGGGGATGGATTCCAAAGTAACTCATTGGATGTAGGGAGACAAATGCCTTATTGGATGTGTGGAAGAGCTGCTCCGATACTGACTGACAAAAAAATATATACAATAAGTACAATAAACTCCCGATTATCCAGGGTCAAATAAAAGATTCTGTTTTATAATATTACGTAAATAAAATATAAAGTCTTAAAGTTACGAACAGGCAGGATTGCGACATTGTGAACATCCCGAATCATGAAATTTGGGTAATTTCTGTCAACAGCGTATTTATTTTGACACAAGCGGGAAAGCTCAGTACACTCAAGTGATTTATTTTGAACTTATTAATTGGTAATTAATTAATTGTTTAAATATTCTCTTATTTTATATGCTGAATAATCATCATCATCATCATCATCATATATATTAAAAAAATAGTGCACATTGGCCGATATATGTTTATATGTTTGATTGTTTGTAACCAAAAGTTACATTTCGATTTTTTTCGGTTTTTTTCTCCGTTTTCGCGCGCTTTTTTGAGGTTTTCTCTGCGAGTGTACACGATAAAAATATTTTGTAAAAAGAATATGAAAGATTGTTAATTTCCGCATCCAAATTTTGAGCTTTTATTTTTCTTCTTCTTCTTATTCTTTTTCTACGCCCGTTTGAGTGAAAATGGGTTTTTCTAGCATTTTTTCGTCAGTTTTCAAAATTTTTAAATTCGAATCGGTGAAAATATAGATAATTATGTTAAGCATATAATCTAATTATTAATTTATTTTTTAAAAATTTATTTCGTTTTTACGTACTTTTTGCAAACTTTGCGTTTCCTTTCATCACGTTTTTTTCTAAAAGTACAAGGAATATTTTAATTTTAAAAAGAGATTATGAAAGACCCTGACGCTGGCGTAAAACTAAAATTAGAATCATATTTTAGTACTTCTTCTTCTTCTTCTTTTTGAACATTGAAATTTTAAATATATTATGACAAATATCTCGATAAGTGTTTGAGATAATTGGTTGGAAATGATACTGATGATGCATATTAGTATGCTGTATACGATATTACAATAATATTTAACTTTTTTTAAATTTTTGAATTTTTTACGATTTTTTTAATGATTTCTTCTTTTAACGAATAACTCGACGAATTCTGGATGAAAATACGATATTTTGAATTCTAATGATGAGTAAGACTATACTGTACCTGTACTAAAAAAATCATAATGATCGACATCGTTTTACTTAGTTTTTTTTTCAATTATAATTCGCCAAAAATACAATTTTTAAAATAAATATAAAATAATGTGGAACAATATACCCCGGCGCCAACTCTCATATTATTTTGTATGGAAAAATGTTCTTATTTCAAATTAAATTAAAACGTCGGCGGAATAGCTTTGACATTTGCTTCACAACAAAATGTGACATTTAAAAAAAAATACGTGTTTTTGATTTTCAAAATATATTATACGGTCATTTCTACCGTTTGGAAAGATATAAATATTAGAATAAGAATGCTATATATGTTTTTCATAGTTTTCAAGAGAAAATTAAAATGTTGCAGAAAAAATTAACGGCCAGTAAAGCTATTTAAAAAATGCTGTTTTTTGTTAGAATTCGCAAAATTGACATTAGTTTTTTTTTCGTATATTTAATGTAAGGGTATTAAATGTAACATATAACCAGCCTTAGTGAGTTTTTCGAATATTAAAGGTATTTAAAATGATAATAGAAGGTAGGTAATAAACCATTTTTCACACGGGATTGATGACATGTATTTTCGATGATTTGTATGAGATATAATTAATTAATTCAACAAGAGCGCGTTTTTCATACAAAAACACGCTCTTTTGAGATTTATTAATTTTCATTATTAAATATACCGCATAATATTATAAGGGGTGTTTTTATTGATGATAATATTTTTAGAATAGGGAAATGCGCATTTTTTTCAAAATTATTTTTACATAGATGTGACGTCACGATTTCGATCGAGTGGGAAATAATATACAACGTGTTTTTTATGCAAAAATGTTTATTTGTGATCACTCGAATTTTTTTTTTGGATTTTAGATTTTCAACATTAATTTTTTTTTCGGAAAATGTTTTTTATACAGTGTGTTTTTTATGATGGTAATAATGTAAAATTGAGAAAATGCGCCTTTTTTCGAAATGAGCTTTTGCATAGATGTGACGTAACGATTTTGAGAATGTGCTTGGATGGGAAATAATATACAGGGTGTTTTTTATGGAAGGATGTTTATCTGTGATCACTCTAATTTTTTTTTTTGGATTTTAGATTTTCAACATTGATGACATTTTTTTTTGGGAAATTTTTTTTTAATCAGGGTGTTTTTTTATGGTAATAATGTAAAATTGCATAAATGCGCGTTTTATCGAAATACGCTTCGCAGGGGGGATTATATTTTATGATTATTTAAGAAATATTCTACAGAATGTTATTTAGTTATTAACGTCACATTTTGGGGATTTTGAATAATTTAAGCATCACGTTACGTTTTAACCGTTTGGAAAATTATATACAGAGTTGAAATTTTGAAAAATTGTCAAAGTGTTTTGTCCAAAATATTTTTTTTTCAAAAACCAAAAACCAAAAAAATTTTTTAAACCAAAACCTTTTTTTTTTCCAAATACATATTAACAAAATCAAAAAGTCAAAATCAAAAAACCAAAATCAATTTTTTTGTCTCATTAGTACTCTAAGATTGGAAATATATTTTTTCTTAGGTTAATTTGCTTCCAGATTCTTAGGAAAGTTTAGGTTAGGTTGGGAAAGGTTAGGTTAGGTTAGGTAAGGTTAGGTTAGGTTAGATTAGGTAAGGTTAGGTTAGTTTAGATTAAGTTAGGTTTTGGTTTTTGGGTTTTTTCATGGATATCTTCGCGAAGCGAAGCCCGATTTCGAGAATTTAAAAAATCATAGACGGGCGCAGCCCGTCCGCGCCTTTTCACTGCCGTCACCCGTCGCCCGCCCAGCGGGCGTCTGCGACCGCAAAGCGGGAGCTGTCTGTCTCACTCACCTTTGCGCGGCCTTTGCGCGGCTTCGGGCGCGCAGCGGCTTCTTCTCCCATCCTTCGGTTTTTTAAATTCGAAGTTCCCACCCCCACACAAGATCTTTCACAACTAGGTTATTTATAATCCGATTTTAATTTTAAAAAATACCACAGACAGCTCTCATCTTCTTCTATCGAATATTATAATCTGGCACAGTCTGCCGCCAGGCTAAATTGCACGCGTAGTCGTGCAACGGGCACCTAGTCATCATCATATATTATATATATATTAAAAAAATAGTGCACATTGGCCGATATATGTTTATATGTTTATATGTTTGATTGTTTGTAACCAAAAGTTACATTTCGATTTTTTTCGGTTTTTTTCTCCGTTTTCGCGCGCTTTTTTGAGGTTTTCTCTGCGAGTGTACACGATAAAAATATTTTGTAAAAAGAATATGAAAGATTATTAATTTCCGCATCCAAATTTTGAGCTTTTATTTTTCTTCTTCTTCTTTTTCTTTTTCTACGCCCGTTTGAGTGAAAATGGGTTTTTCTAGCATTTTTTCGTCAGTTTTCAAAATTTTTAAATTCGAATCGGTGAAAATATAGATAATTATGTTAAGCATATAATCTAATTATTAATTTATTTTTTAAAAATTTATTTCGTTTTTACGTACTTTTTGCAAACTTTGCGTTTCCTTTCATCACGTTTTTTTCTAAAAGTACAAAGAATATTTTGATTCTAAAAACAGATTATGAAAGACTCTGATGCTGGCGTGAAAATAAAATTAGAATCATATTTTAGTACTTCTTCTTCTTCTTTTTTTTGAACTTTGAAATTTTAAAAATATTATGACAAATATCTCGATAAGTGTTTGAGATAATTGGTTGGAAATGATACTGTTGATACGTATTAGTATGTTGTAAACGATACAATAATAATATTTAACATTTTTTAATTTTTTAATTTTTTACGATTTTTTTAGTGATTTCTTTGTTTAGCGCATAACTCGACGAATTCTGAATGAAAATACGATATTTTGAATTCTAATGATGAGTTAGACTATACTGTACCTGTACTAAAAAAATCATAACAATCGACATCGTTTTACTTAGTTTTTTTTGCAATTATCCTTCGCTAAAAATACAATTTTTAAAATAAATATAAAATAATGTGGAACAATATACCCCGACGCCAGCTCTCCGCCAACTCTCATATTATTTGCATGGAAAATTGTTCTTATTTCAAATTAATGATAAAGTCGGTGAAATAGCTTTGACATGTCAGAACAAAATATGACATTTCAAATAAAATACTTTTCATTGATTTTCAAAATGGTTTATCTGATCATTACGATTATTTACAGAGAAAAAAAGATTACAACAAGAATGCGTCATATGTTTTTCATTATTTTTAAGAGAAATTAAAAAGGTTATAGAGAAAATTAACGGCCACCAAAGCCATTTAATAAATGCTGTTCTTTGTTAGAATATGCAATGCAATATTTGCGAAAATCCTCAGCTGTTTTGAATATTCGTATGATTTTACTTTAAATATGTTTTTTGAAGACAAATATCTGAATTAATACAGCGTTAAATCATTAAAAATTACATATAATTAAAGGTTCACAAGTTGGTTTGTGTTTTTTATAAAAACACTTAATCCATTGGATGAATTTTATAAAAAGCGAACCAAATTAACATCTTCTGTCACGAAAAATTGACGAAAATCCTATCGAAATTTATCATTGACCGCCAGTCACAGACAATTAAATTATGAAATGTCAGTTCCATACAAAAAATGCGCGTTGTTGAAATTAAAAATGTAACGTCTCGGTATATTTTTGATGAATAATACATCTGTTGTAAAAAATATAAAGTTTAAAATATGATTTATCGATTTTGACAAGAAAAAAATATTTTTTAATTCAGTATAGTTGTAAAAGATTAAATCTAAGAAATATAGTGTTCAAAAATATTTATTTCAATCAGCTGTTTTCGATTCAAATATTTTTAAACATGTTAGGCATAATGGTTGAGAGACATTTTCGTGTGTGCATATTAAATTAGGTACCTACATACGTTTTAAATAAAAATATATTGAAATCATTTAAGTGAGGTTTCTCAGCGGGTTTTTATGCCACAATTTTTAAAACAATTACAAAAGACAAGTCTTTGCCGCGTGATTTTTTCTAAACGTTTATTTTATTCTTCTTCTTTTTCTTTCGTTTCCATGCTAGATCTCCTGGAATTTCATTTTTACTCATATCTCGGTGTTGTGCGATCAGATTCAAAATTGAAGTATAGTCCGTCTAACTTATCTGAAGAATGGCCAAATTTGGAACTAACGACGCCATATTGGATTATCTACAGCTGACAGACCTTTGACAGACTTTGTTTACAGAGGGATTCACGACGGTTTCGATAGTTTTTTAAGAAAATTTTAGATTGTCACCATGCCAAAAACCATTAAAAGCGGTGTTCGGGAAATAATCTTGAAAACGCACACGTTTTTTGAAGAGGTCAACGTCTAAAAGCCCCAATTATACCGTTTGATTTTGTTCATTGACGTATTGCCATCGTATTGCCGCCGCTTCAAGTTAGTGCTGCCATGCAGTTATAATGACTTTCCCATACTAAAGTTTTTTATTTTACTATTATACACTTTCTTCAGGTATTTCTGAATCGGCAATTCACAAAATAGTTAA
>JADDOH010018518.1:0-20537 GCA_016648135.1 Agrypnia vestita
CCTTTAGTACAGAGTGGACTAGCGAAGGGAAAAACTACATTTCAAAATGAAGACTACAACACACAGACGTTCACGGGTTTGAAGACTACAAAGTACAACAAAGAAGACTACAATTGTAGTAAAAACTACGTGAAGTGAAATAATTGTAGTGCTGCGAAATGAAGTGAAGTAATGAAGTAATTGTAGTATTAATGAAGTGAAGTAATGAAATGAAGTAATTTTACTACAAAATAGTATATAGTACTAGTGAAGTAAATATTTTTTTCCCAAATAAAAAGTTTGAAAAAAAAGGTCAACGAGAAAAATATTTAAGACAAATGACGATATTTTCTCCGAAGTAACATTTGGCGACCTAAAAAAAAGGTCGCCAACCAGATTTCTTCATTCAATCCTAAAAATTTTACAAACCATGGGGGGGAGGGTTGTTACAGTTTCCAGAGATTTCTTCGTTTAGCTACATCAACTTCCCAACAATTTATTAGTTAGATCCCAAAATTTTTCAAACCATGGGGGGGGTTGTTACAGTTTACAGAAATTTCTTCATTTATGTACATCAACTTCCCAAAAATTACACGTAAAAAATGTACTATTTAAAGTATGTGCTCATACTTTCGATAAATTTGAAGTGTGTGTACTTTGTAGTGTTCGCTTTGAAATGAAGTGTACTATTTGAAGAATATCCTTTCAATAACTTTAAAGTGTGTGTTGTTTGTAGTGTGCACTACACTTCAAAAGTGTGAAGTGTGCACTTCAATGTAATGTAGTACTACATTGTAGTAGTGAGTACATAGCGGACCCATCACTAGAGTGGACCCATTAGGGATGGGTAAATGAAAAAAAAAATATCGAAAAATATCGAATCGATATTTTTAAAAAGTATCGAAAATAATCGATATACATTGCGAAAAATATATCGATATTTATCGATATTATTTTTCACAAATGCAAGGGGAATAAGCTTTTGGCGACGGAAAAAAAAGGTCACCGTGATGTAGCGGAATATGACGCGAACCAGGTTATTAATTTTGTCCTAGGGCAATACCGAGATCAAAGCGCCCATGCTTCGAAAATCACGCGCCATGTGGTCACAGCCAGAACAGCCCCGGCATGTTCGATCTTTTGTCCGAGGACGAAATATGTGACCTATTGTTTAAAAAAATAACATTGCGACGGACGATCGCCCTTAGGATAGCCCACCATAAAAATAATACGAAACAA
Organism: Agrypnia vestita; assembly: GCA_016648135.1. Lineage (NCBI taxonomy): Eukaryota > Metazoa > Arthropoda > Insecta > Trichoptera > Phryganeidae > Agrypnia > Agrypnia vestita. Next base: position 1,219 of record JADDOH010018518.1, read on the forward strand.
TTAAATTAGAAAGTTAGGGATGCCATTGCGTTGGGCATCGCCGAAGACATTAAGAGTGCACGGCCTTTTGTTAGGATGGACAATACGTTCGCAATCTTTTGTTCTTAAGTAACATCTTGGAAGGGTAAAGAACGGTAAACCTTTTCTTGCAGCGGGACGTATATCTCTAACCCCGATTAAACAATAGAAAGAACATCTTGGCCAAATGCGAACACATGGGACAACGGTTTAGAAAGCTGCGTTTTGTTAGAGAAGTCGCCATTGTTTTGGGAAAGACATTTTTTAGAAAAACAAGATAATAATTCCGAAAGTCGTCGCAGTAAGCTTACTATTGTCCTCGACAGACAATAGAGATGTTTTAGAAAGCGCTGACATACCGATTCCCCACATGGCGACACCCTCCGCGAGATGTAGGATCGTATAAATTATATGATTATAATAAGGGTGCGAGGATCCCGCAACGCACGACCAGGCGGTCATTATCAATAAAGATAACAGGGGTCAATCAATTAAGAAGGTAGAGGCTGAATTAGAAATTGAGGCAAGGTGATAAATAATAATATTAATGTATTTCACCCGATTTCTGTCCGGCGTGTATCCATTTAATGCTAGCCACCGATATGTTTGATTAAGTAAGGTGATAATAATTTGAATAGTCCATATCACCTCTGCAGGTGGATGTTACTCGTTTTATATATTATTTTCGCATTCATTTTGTATTCTATAATTAATTGAGTACAATATAATTTTCTAACAAATAATAAATTTAACCCTTTAGGATTTCAAAGTAATTATTGTTTGCAAAGTTCTCTAGATTTTTTTGTATCCATGTGGAGGCGTCATGATTTTGATAAGTAATTGTAATAAAGACTTTATTGTATTGAAAAACTGTTCTTATACAAGTTCGTAAGTTGTAAGAAATAGTCTATTTCCGTGATAAATATGTCAACCTATACATTAGGTATACGTATCATTTCGTAAAACTATGTAATTATGAACAATTGACATAGTGCGAGGAAATGCATGAAAACTAAGTACGATTCTATTCTTATTTAGAATTCACCTTTTGGTTGTGTAATCCTACGACATAACATGACAGTTAAGTGGGTTTCATCGTTTCATTGTGTGCTGGATTTTTATAGTATTGTTCTGTGTAATCTGAGATGATTTATCCATTTTGTAACTTTGCATTTTTCTTTTATAAATTGCGGTAATATAATTTGTACATTAATATCTTACCGTATTCATTTTGGGTTTGTACAAATTATTCCGTATCAAATCAAGGATATTTTAGATACCTACCACACAGCGAGATCTTGTAGGCTATTTTATACTGTTTCTGTGAATCAATACCAATTGTGATTTTTCTTGTTTATTGTTTATAATGTTTATTAGTTGTTCCATCGCTCAAATAGACCTTGTTTAATATCAAGCAACCGCTTATGGTTTTTGTAATCGTACGAATTCCTTTCAAGACATAAATCTGATAGGGAAGGAATGACAAAAAATGTGCATACGGGATTAAGACAAAATAGTTTAATTAATTGCAAATAAGTAAATGCCGTGTTGGAATAAACATTAATATTACTTTAGATCGAGGCTTTCATGTCTTATGTTTTCATGTATTACACCTAGTTGAATAATGTTAATTTGTGAGTTTTAATTATTTTTAAGAATAATGTTAATTTGTCATTAGTTATTCAAGCTCCCAGTAGTAGGGACTTCCGTTATTGGTAGTGTTTCAAAATAATTCTTGTTTGGAAAATTTTCAATTGTCTGCCTGGTGGAATGTGGCTTATATAATTTTTTTTAGTGTTCTCTATTTTTATTCTTTTCTTATATTCTTATACCAGGGGTGGAAGAAAGCTGATTTGATAAGATAATGATTAGTATAATGAAAGTCCTGAAAAAAATGTTTTGCATTCAATCCAGCTTACATATTGAAGTAAGAATTTTCATTATTTAGGTGTAAATAATGTTACATTAATTAATTTACGCCAAGTTTTCTTAATTTTTCTTCTAGTAATAAGGTTTAACATAATTTCTTGAAAAAAAAATGTTTATCGAATTTGATTATGTTAGTATATGTAAGCATTCCTTTTGGGCAAGTGGCGTTGATGCAAATTCATGTACTTTGTAATCCCAAAAGAAATTACAAAGATGTATACAGAACATTAACATTAGGGGACCCGCTTGAAGCATGTATCCCATGTAAATAAGTTTTTATGTTAATTGATTCACTAAGAAATGCCACGATGTCTGTATAATTTTAGCCCTTTGTTTTGTATCTCTATGTCACATATTGACAATTATGTTTGGTCCAACTAAGAAGTATGATAGCTTGTTTTATTTAAGCTAAAATTAAAAATAAAACCAAGTATCAAGTACATTTTGTCATTGTTGAAAAAAAAATTAAAAAGAAAAAGAAAGGAAGAGAATATGCGTAGTGGTAAATTTTAAATACCGTTCGGTTTATCATATAAAAAAAAGAAATAATAATAATTTTGTGGATGTATCGAAGAGGATAATCAATGTTAATGATAAGGATTGACCTGTAATGATGTAATGTATAAATAACGTTAAATATTGGGAGGCCTACTGTAAGAATCAAACCGACGACTTAATAATAAGATTGATATTGTAATGCATACTCAAGGAATTTTACTGTGATCTAATGAAACCCTACGTTCAATCCCATGTAATTAGTCAATAATGGTAGAAATAACTGGTCGATAAAAATATGTCTATCTGGCGTGTCGATTTAATTAAGTATGTATATGTAAGCAGTTTTATTTTTTGGGTAATAAGTGTTGATGCGAATTTGTGTTTTCAATTTTCCGCCTTTGCCAATTTGTACTGTAATATTTTCCTTAAGTTTAATTCATTTTGCAATGTTTTTTTTTGGTGACGGGATAGGGATATGAACAGTGAACAAAGCGTTCGTGAAATAACAAAGTGTTTAGGCCTACATACCAGAAAAGCATCGAAATTAGCCGCAAACTGGGAGAACAATAGGGGGCGAAACGGAGGCAACATTGGGTTCGGTAACCAATAGCGTCAATCGGGACCTGGGAGGGACCGAGGGAGACGAATGAACGACGGAGGCGGACATCGAAGGAGCCAATCGGCGAAAGACCAACGAGGAGCTGGAGGCTTCCCCTCGAGCCCCCGCGACCACACCCTGGGTCGCCGGGGAGAGAATATAAGGCGAAGCCAGCCGCCAAGAAGGCAGTTGAGTAGTGGAGGAGTTGAGGAGTTGAGTGTGGAGGAGTTGAGAAGTCGAGAGGGTGGAGAAGCTAGAGATTCTAGCGGTGCCCGTAACAACAGCATCGCCGATCACTCTAGTAACTCCTGGAGGAGCGAAAGTCGAACGGTAACAACCGCCATTCGCTACCGAGTGCTGTGACGCACCGCTGCAAACGCCTAAGTATCAGTGCCGCCGCGACGCCGCAGTGTACCACCGCGACGGAGAACCGACGCTCTGCCGACGACCGCACGAGTACCCCGACGACGCCAGAAGCCGTAGAAGAGACCTGCATCCACAGAGGAGGACCAGCAGAAGCCGCCGCCGACCGAAAGAAGCGGCACGAAGAAGACATCCTTCACGTTCTCCGCAAACAGGTTTACCCCAGCTTAAAGACTTTTTCTCCCGCTCGCCTAGTTTTACCAAAAAGGGTTCTCGTCACCACCCGTTTTAGCTTTAAGATCAGACTCTGTATGTGCCTTGCCTTTTTTGTTGTTTTCTATTTTGTTTGCCTCTCTAGATTAAGATTCATTTAAATTGTAAACTGACTACCACTTTGCCTCGTTTTATGTAGATCATTTGCTACTTTGCTCAATATAGAAACTTGTAAAATTGTTTCGATTTTATTATTTTTATATCCCTTCACCCGCCTCGAGATATCAGTGTCCCAGTCAGTCACCGACGTGTTGATTGTACCTAGGGGAGGGCGTAACCGCCGGCATACGTAGATCTGAGATCTCCCGGCCGGTTTATCACGCAGGGATTTTATATCACCTCTGACCCCACCCCCCTAGTCTGGTACATCAACCGGAAAAAATATATCGATTATCCGAGAAAAAATATCATAAAAAGGTCGCCAGAAAAAAATTGAAAATGATACCCAAAAAAAGGTCACCAAAAAAAAAATATCGATATTCAATATATGGCCAAAAAATATATCGACGATAAATATCGACATTTTTCAAAAAAAATATCGATATATTGATATATCGATATTTTTTACCCATCCCTAGGACCCATCCAATACCAGTTGGCGGCTGTCAAAATTTATAGCAATGTTTTAAATCCTGGTGTCCGCTTTCCTTTTTAATACTTTCGTAAAATGGACCCAAACGATAATATACCAACTCAAGAAATCGTTTCAAGATATGAATGGCTCGTAAGTTATTTATTTATGATTAACACATTAGATTTACGTAATTCAGGTTAACCTCAAAAATTTTATATTTTGTAGTGTCCGACCGAAACCGAATATTCGGAATCTGTCTCAGTTTCGGCCGAAACCGAAACTTTTTTTTGGCTTATTTTTTACACTTATACAGACAGTTAAATGAAATAAAAAACAATAATTGAAATATGTGAAACAAAAAAAATATATTACTGATATAAAACAAACAAAAATTATAAAAATTAATAAAACATGTTAACTACTTCTTGAAACAAAAATTTGTCAATAGTCAGCACTTACATTATAAAGGAAGGACCTCATTAATTGAGTATTTTAATTTTAATTGCGTTTACAATCACAACATTCTTATAATATAAAATATGTGTACATATTAAATTAAATAAAAAACGAGCGAGACTTACAGTAGTCGCATAATATGGTGTGTAACATTTGACATCTCACAATTAAAAATATCAATTGAGCAGCGACAGAAATTAATTTCAAAATTTAAGAATGCAAAATATGGAAATATTTATTCGAATAATTATTCATCATTACTCACTTGCATTTTTTATCAATGAATCTGCACTTTTTTCAGACATTTATTATTAAAAATTTATTTATAAGTACAGTTGCCGGAAACTTCTTGAAATTTTTTGGCGTAGTGGGGGAATGCACAGCAGACAAAATTTGGGTCTCTTTGGTGGAATGGTACATGCGCCGTAAAATTTCAAGATGTTTGCCGGCTACTGCGCATTTATATTAATATACATATATATACATATTTATTAATTAGTAAATACATGTAAAGAAAATGTATGTACATTTTTTTAATATTGTATTTTGCCGCACTGTGAACTGTCGTTAAATAATTGTGGCGATGTCGATAAAACAGTGTACTAGTATATTTTGGAATTTGGTCATTAGAAAAATATTCAATCCGGATTGCTTTTTAAAAATGGAAAAAAAATTAACGAAATTAGATGACGTGCCATTCTCGAATATAGAATGGAAGTCCGTTGTTTCGAATCCCGGTAGCAGTTAAAATATTTTTTGTTATACTGTTGTATTTTGCTATAACTTTGTGGTTATTCATTATGAATATAATTAAACTAGTTAACTTTGTTTACACCACTAAAATTTTAGTGGTGTAAACAAAGTTAACTAGTTTCATTATATTTTTTGTTAATTTGATTTTTCTGAATGTTTTTTTTTGATTGATTAATAAACATTTGTTTAATTTAAGATTCACAGAACTTCGTTCTGAAATTGCAACTTCACAATAATAATGTGTTTTCTTTCATATCATATACATTTATTAATACAGTACCAACCTCTCGGCGGAAATGCGCAACAAGAAATAATACGCCGGGGAAGCGCGCGCAATTTCATTTGACCAATGAGCGCGCGCGGTGATAGAGTTGGCCATCAGATGGTACCAACCCATTTTCCGAGAGGTTGGTACCGTGTTAATAAATGTATATGATATTAATGAATGCACATTATTATTGAGAAGATGCAATTTCAAATCGAAGTTCTGTGAATTTTAAACAAATTTTTATTAATCAATTAGAAAAGACATACGGAAAAATCAAATTAACGAAAAAATATTTTAACTGCTATCGGGATTCAAAACAACGACCTCAATTCTATATCCGGGGATGGCGCGATATCTAATTTCGCCACGTCAGTCTGGTAAGTTAACGAAAAATATTCGACCTTATAATATGTTGTTTCTTTTTAATTGATTAACATTTTTATTCCATTTTTAAATCAATCCGGATTGAATATTTTTCTAATGACCAAATTCTTAAATATTGTACACTGTTTTATCAACATCGTCAAAGATCTTTTGACAGTTCACAGTGCAGGGGCTGCGGATTGTATATATGTATTATACTCTAAGGGTTGCGTACTCTATCCATAATGTTTCGATTCGACCTTTATGCTGGTAACAATTCTTAGGCACCGGGTTTTTTTTTATTTTCATTTTTCGGCGGTTCAATTTGGTGTCTCTACCAGCCTACCTTTACCTGCTATTCTAACAATTATTGTAGTGGTATCTGTTGTTTTGCAAAATTTCAAATAACATTGTTCATACCAGTGAATTTGATGCCATTATATTTGTTTATTTTGTATACATTTATTTTGTATATATCCCCCACCTGATATTTATTTACCTCTGTGAATATCAGAATATGTTTGTTTCGATATGAAACTGAATATTGTTCTTTCACAAAGGATATTTTATTTGGAGAATCTTGTAGATACATAGGAAGTGCATCTCACTGTGCGTTGCTGCAACAATAAAATATTTTAAATTCGTCATTTTCAACTGTTATTTTGGATACTGAAACAAATAAATGTCTAGTAAGTGATTGTATTTATATTATATTGTATTTGGAGTGCTTAAGTTTATTAGAAAAAGTTACAAAGAAACGCATCTGCGTTTTATTATTTATTCTTACTGGAATTTTTATTCTTACTGGAATTCTAGTCCATTTCTGTCTTTGAGAAAGGTTGCACCGAAATTCTTGTCGGCTTCACCGACGAGTGTTTCCAGTGACCAACTGTATGATCAACTGGTCAAATTTATTCAGACAGGGGAAGCAATTAGCGAGGCGAAAATGTTAATAAATTTTTGTTTCTCATTTATAATATTAGATTGTTTAATTTTGAGTACCTTTTAGTCCATTAAAATTATTAATAATTGTAGCTCAATGATTCTCTTCACAGTTTTTTTTAGTTTGAGAGAAAACTCTTTTTATTTTCATACATTAAGTATTATTTGCATTAAAAATATTTAGTTGTTGTACTTAGTAGATAAACGGATCTAGATGGCAATATCTAATACAGGAATCAATGTCTGCGAATGCTATATCTGCAGTTAAGTTGTTGGGCGTGCACATTGATTCAGATCTCTCAATGAATACACAAATAAGTAAAGTAAAAAAAATATCAAATGAGACAGATTAAAAGTATTCAGAGATACCTTCCCTCTGAAGCCGCCCGTTTACTCATAAATGTTTTTGTGGTGTCACGTGTGGACTACTGTAATAGCATTTATGCTGGACTTCCAAAATTTCAGTTGGATAGACTACAGTCAATTCTTAATGCGGCAGATATACAAGAATATTATACGGAGCATCATAATTCTCACATAAAATATCCATTTTGCGTGAACTACATTGGCTTCGTTTTCCTCAAAGATTCGAGTTTAAGTTGTGTTGGTTAATGTACAAGGCGACACATAATATGGCGCCTCTGTATCTTCAAGAACTCTGCATCCCAGACGATTTAATTAGTAGACGCCAAACTCTGAGGTCAGACAGTTTTTAAAAAAATGACTTAAAACGCACCTTTTTGTAAAATCCTTTCCATCAAATTGAAAACTAGTGTAGGACTAAACGATGTTAGTTTAAAGCGCCCTTGAGGTGATTTTTTTTTACAAAAATGGCACTATAGAAATTATACATTATTATTATACTTTTTAATTTTATTGTAGTTTGCGCTATTGCACTGCACGCGCCCAGTACATAGTATGTACCACTTACTATTTAGTATATTTAAAATGATACTCCTCTCCTACTCATGTGTTGTATTACTTATGTAAAAGAGAAATACCTTTGCAAAAAACTATCGCTATCTTTACTGTAAAAAAAATGTATTTATCTATTAAATAAAAAAATTAAAAAGAGTGTCATGCAAAATGACCATAGTTCAGAGGAAATTATTTTGTTCTTAACCTTCCAGCGGGCGCGTGGTCGTAAAATTTACGACAATTGCACCTTATCGCTTCCCCCATTTTTACCACTTAGGGCCGGTTGTTTCAAGTTGGATTAAAGTAAGCGTTCTTTTAAAGCATAGATTTTTACTTTCTCCACCAATCAGACCATCCGCTTTCGTAAAAATCTATGCTTTAATCGACCGCTTACTTTGATCGAACTTGAAGCAACCGGGCCTTAGTCGCAAGCATCGAGCTCCGAGCTATTCGAGAGTCAGTGTCTCTCTAAATTACAGACAAACCGAGTGTGCTTAGAAGTTTTGGTTATTCATTGATATTTGGAAATTTCCGTTGAGAGTAAATTTTACAACACTCGCCTTAAAGTATTTTTTTAAATGTATTTTTTTTTAAAATTTAATACGTGTTTAAGAAGACACAAACCAGAAAATATTGATTCTGATTAATAGGTCGTTAAAATATTTTGTTTTGAAATATAAACATATTTAGAGTGCTGTTTCGTTTTTTGTTAATTAATTCAAATATATATTTTTTAAAGTACTGTCATTTATCATTTTTCATAATCTTACAGCAATTCCCTATCATTTATGTAAAGAAAACAACATTTACACGGAGAAAACTTGATGACGTAAAATTTACGGCACACGCCCGCTCAAGGGAAATTAATCAGCGCGCCCTTTGGAAGGTTAAGATGAAAGAGTTTTTTTTGTTTATTGTACCTAAACAAATTAGGTAAAAAAAAGTATTTTGTTTTTTACCTTTTATTTTATGTTATTCATAAATAACCTCAAAAAGAAATAATAGGTAATACTTACTATATCTTATTTTAATATTTTTTACGAAGGAGTTGATTTGAAATAAATAAAAACCTAGTATAGTAGGTATATTTATTTCAAATCAACTCCTGTTTCAAAAAGCACAAAGAATTTATTTGAAATAAGGAGTGATAATTATGTTATGTCTATTATTAGTTCAAATATCAGAGACTGAATGATTTAATATACGATTTAAAAATAAAGACTGATTAAGGGCCGGTTGTTTCAAGTTGGATTAAAGTAAGCGTTCGTTTAAAGCATAGATATTTACGAGAACGGATCGTCTGATTGGTGGAGAATGCAAAAATTTATGCTTTAAACGAACGCTTACTTTGATCCAACTTGAAACAACCGGGCCTAAGATTTACTATTTTTTTGACCACGAAAACATGACCTTCTATGGAAGTTTCGGTTTCGGCCGAATCTGAGACCGAAGCCGAAATTTTTTTTCGGCCGTAAAAACTAGTTTCAGTCGGACACTAGTCCATCCACTAAGTTAACACTATAAACTAAGAAATATTGAATATTTGTTATGCTTTTTTGTCTTCAAACCTTTTGATCCTTCTGATCAGTTAGATCATGACATGTCTTCGATATCTGTTGAATTATGTCCTTTGTATACGGTTATTTAAAATAATTACTCTGAAGAACATTGAGGTATAAAATGACTTTAAAAAAATAATTTTGTTGTGTGTCCAGAATATTTGACCATATTAAAACTGTTATTACACCCGATACTTTACTAGTATCTGAAATGTTATAATAGCATATTACAAATAATCTTCATTTCTTCATCCTTAATTATTTGTTGCGCTTTTTTATACTCGAGTCATCGTAAGATGGCATTTTTGACAGATCGTAATAGTGTTGTGACACATTTAAAATCATTAACGAAAAAATTCAGTCGAAAAAAAAATTCGTCGCACGGTGTGAGTTGAGAAAGTCTTTGTACATAAAAAAGGTTATAGAAGAATAATAAAACACATTTTTCTTAGATAAAAATATTAACTTGAATGTTTCAATCTGATTCATCCCCATTACTATCACTCTCCATTGAACTATCGTCGTTGCTATCATTTCCTAAATTAATTATAATATCATTATCTAAAATATGTCTTCGGATGGCATCACTATCAAAATTATCGATGCCTACGATTGGTTTTGATCGTTTTCTCTTTTTTGGCGTGCGAAGAACATTATCATCCATACCAGTTCGCCAAATTTATCCTTGCTAATTCTTATGTCAGTTCGCTTTCCAATGTCAAGCGCATTAATAAAAGCTTGGTAAAAAACAGAAAGCGTAAACAAAGTCCAAATTAACGAGCAGGGGTCAAAATATAAAAGCATCAATGTCCGAAATCTAAAGCCAGGTAAAAAACAATATCGTAATCACAGCGTGCACACATTCGTTCTTTCCGTAACAACGTTAAAACAAAACTCAAACGTCAAAAGAGTATCTACAGTATATAGAGGGATAATAAAGCATTTTACCAAACCTTTATACGTGGTAAAATAGAGCTTACTCAGTTTAAACAATATGGCGACACATGAGAGAAAAAGAGACAAAAAAACATCACCCGGTCTGATCCGTCCTTTGTTGTTCTGTAGCCGTTTTCTTTGCCCTCTAATAAAGCCATAGAAAAAAATCATATTTAGAGGGCACAATCGATCTGTCAGATTTGTTGTGTTATTTTGGATACTTATTCTGCGTATTTTACGCATATTATACAGGCAATCAATATCCTATTTCAATCAATATACATTTTGAATCATTTCGTTCATTCCATATTTAATGTTGATGGACATCACTACTCTGGCGTTCGCGCAATAAAGTATAGCATTTGTCCTCCAATGTTTAGCTGTCATTAATTACAAAACTTCATGTAAGTCTAAACGTCAAAAGTGCCATCATAGAGTGGCCGTACTGTAGTTTTAAACCTTTAATCAGTTAGATCAGCCATACTCAACCTACGACCCGCGGGCCGCATGCGGCCCGGCGAGCTTTTTTGTGCGGCCCGCCGAGCTTTTTCTTTTTGTGCAGCCCGAAGCACATTTATTACCAGAAACGTGATTAAAAAATCTGGCACTGTAAGATTTGAATATCTTGAAATACGCGCGAACAAAAGACAATCTCCTGTCAAACCTGTTAAAACCGGTGATTTCTATGGTTTAAGAACTTATTTCAACCATAGACAGTTTGAACCACAGATCAAAACCTAATTTGCTTAAACAAATACGTGCGCGCAAATTATTTTGCCTGCAGTTTCAACCACAGATCAAAACCTAATTTGCTTAAACAAATACGTGCGCGAAAATTATTTTGCCTATGGCGACAAATAAATGAAATAAACTCTAAAATTGAGTCTTCTCTTCTTCTTCTCTCAGCCACAATTTTTGCACTGCTAGACTTAGGTCACTTCTAAAACCTCCCAACTAAAGTTGAGAATGGTTGAATAAGAACCGAACCGGTATCAATAACGTTGCGACAGTTTTGTTCCTTTATTTCAATTGCCCACTAGGCAGAATAGATACAGAATACTATTCCTGTAACCCATTTTTGTTTCTCATAATGGAGGGAGTATCTTCAAAATGCAAACGAAAAATGATGAAAAGAAAGTGTTGGGAAGAAGAATATTTTGTTGTTACAAATAAGCATCGTTTGACTACACGCTTGATCTGTCGTGAAAGTATTATAATAAAAAAATATTACATTGTTCGCCATTTTACCATGAAGCACAAAGCATTTAATGACACTTTTCCTCGCGGCTCTTTAATAACATCTGAAAAGTTAACTTTCTTGAAGAAGTCATTGCAACAACAACAAAATGTTATATCAGTGGCGATATCACAAGATACGGCGGTGACAAGAGCGTCGTATGAAATTTGTTACATACTTAGTAAATATATGAAACCATTTACTGACACCGTGATTGTGAAGGAATGTTTCCTCAGTGCTTCCAACGTATTATTTGATAAATTTAGCAATAAAAGTCTCATAATATCTCAAATCAAAAACATGCAGCTCTCTGATTCTATCTGCGCTAGACGCATTGAAGATATTTCAAAGCACGTATTTAATCGCATCATAGAAGATATAAAAAATTGTACATATTTTAGTTTGGCCTTTGACTCTAGTACTAATATTTCAGCAACATCACAATGTTCCGTTTTCGTTAGATACTGTACCGGACAAAATTCTACTCACGAAGCTTTTTTGAAGTTTCTTCCTATGAAAAATCAAACCAGAGGCACGGACTATCTCCATATAATTAGCACATTTTTGGAGAACAACGAAACTGCGGCCTTAGCCAAGGAATTTAAGAGCAGATTTCATGACTAACGTTGTATCAAGAATTGTTTGTTGCTTAGGTATAGAAAATCCCTGGCACCTAGAAACAGCAACTATAACACAATTAGCTGCAATGGGATATGATTATGCGAAGCAATTTGATGAATTTATCGAGTTTAAAAACGATACTAATCTGAAAGCTATTTTTAAAGAAAAGAGAGAGGGAAAGGAGTACATTGAGTTTTGGAAATTAGACCCTGAAAAGTACAAAACTGTACAAAAATGCGCCTTTCCGCTTCTCACATTGTTCACATAAACGTGTCTTTGTGAAACATCCTATTCCAAAATGAAATATGCAAAAAACGTATACAGGGATCGACTTACCGATTCTCATCTTGATGACGTATTGAGGGTAGCATGTACCAATTATAAACCCGATTTCTCTACAATAGTAAAAAAAATATCACAGAGTCAAAAATCGCACTAATTTAAAAAAAAAAAATTCTCTAAATATGTAAGAATGTATATACAGTTTTTTATTTCTAACCATCTTACAAATCTGCGTATGCAGTTTGTATGTAAAATTACATCACCATCAAATGTTAACTTATCTTTATTTACATTGTTAATTTTTTGCATTACCTTACACTTTATGTTTTATAATGTTTATAATACAATTTTTATTATTTTTATATAAGCAATCAAAAGAGTGTTCTATTATCCTCATGTAATTTAATATCCTTGTTTTTTCTGAGTCTGGAATGTTAAAACAAATATCTTGTTTTTTTGGAATGTATGTTTGTCTTCCTGTAGGTATTTTCAATATATTATTTGTTACCCTTGTCTGCATGCAATATGCATGTGTCATCTACGAACATCTTTATTATATATTTTTTAATAATATTTCCAAGGCTATTTACATGAACGATGTAGCATGCAGGTCCTATTAACTCCTGTTTTAATCTTGCGTATTTTTTATTTTTACTGTAAGTTTTGCGTTTCTCATGAAATTTTTTAGGCAATTTTTTTAGTGGTTAACATATTCCACATTCATCCATTACTGTCGTAAAAATAAAAACTCGTGTTCCAGTGTGTCTAATGCTTTTTTTGAAATATATAAATATTATTTTAATTAAAACTAATTTGAACTTTGTAATGCACACATGTTGATTTAAATTTAACACGGCTATAAATATTATTATTTTATAAATATAAATACTATAAATATTATTCCTACTTTATCATTCAAATATTTCACACAATATTTCGAGTTCGTCCAAATCTTTGTGCAAACTGGTATTGTATTTTTATTTGTATTTTTAATGAATCTTGCCTTTATGGTTTCCCGCCACAATGTAATTTATGCAACTCTGAACTTTTTTCCTTTTATAATTTCAGCCCTCATTACGTCTGTAATAAGGTGTAGGAATCAGTACTCATGTTTTCGTATACATTTATTAATCTATTGTTTTTGTTAAGGCGCTGAACAAAAATAAACGCTTGGATATACCTACATTTAACTTTGTTTTTTTTTTCATTATTGTATTTTGAGGAATAGTACCGTGTTTCCTAGAATATAAGACCGGTCTTATATTAATTCCATAGCCAAAAAACGAACCGGGTCCTATTTCCGATGGACATGTTTTTTTTAAAATTTGATTTCTCAATGCATGAATAATTGCACTGTGAACAAGAAAAAGACTTTTCCCCGGTGTGTTCATGAGCATGGTTTTTTAAATCCGACTTTCGTTTGCAAAAATAATTGCACTGTAAACATAAATAAAGTTTGGTAGAAAGCAATTACTTTGTGGTTTGACATATTAAAACAAATAAAAACACTTTTCTTTGTATTAAACCACGATTTATTATTGTGCCAACCGGTTTCGCTTAAACTTAAGCTTCATCAGGGCAACTTAATAACTAAAAAGGAAAGTTATTTTTATTTTAGTTATTAAGTTGCTCTGATGAAGCTTAAGTTTAAGTGAAACCGGTTGGCACAATAATAAATCGTGGTTTAATACAAATAAAAGTGTTTTTATTTATAAATAAGGTTTACCCTCAGTATGCGTAAGCGCGTGATTTAAGCTTGACTTTTAATAACAAGAATAATTGCATTGTGGACATGAAAAAAGTTTTTCGCCGGTGTGCAAGAGGACATGTATTTTTAAATTTGATTTTCAAATGCATGAATAATTGCGCGGTGAACATGAAAAAGACTTTTCACCGGTGTGCTTATATGCATGTTTTTTTAAATCTAACTTTCGTTTGCAAGAATAATTTCACTGTGAACATAAATAAGGTTTATCCTCAGTATGCGTAAGTGCGTGATTAAGATAGGTGCGTGATGAAGATAGGTCTTATTTTCGAAGTAGGTCTTATATTAAAACCATCCTAAAAATGGTGGTAGGTCTTACTTTCGAGTATATTCGAGGAAACAGATATGATAAAAATAAATTTCAAATAGGGAAATAAGCTGTTAATGTTTGAGCTGGTATTTTTTGGGCTTGTACGCTGATAAGCGATAAATATTATTCTGTCATTCTGTTACATTTAAAAAAATATTTGTTGATTAATCAAGTGGTGACGCCCTAATCTTGTGGTGTAAATTATTTACTCATAATGTTACACTTAATTTTCTAAAACCTTAAAAATAATTATTACAAGATTTCAAAATATATTTGAATTGTTTCTTTTCTTCGCGAGTTCTATAATTTTATAAATATGTATACTGTTTTTTATTATACATCATGTATTTTAATCTGAAATTATGTTCATTATGTAAACATATTCCCTCTCTAAACACAAGATTTTTCCAAATTAATTAATCAATTAGAAAGACGTGCAGAAAAATCAAATCCACGAAAAAATATTTGGCTGCTACCCGGATTCGAACCACGGATCTCCTCCTATCCGGGGCAGGGGCGTTATCTAATTACGCTTACCAGAATTACCATACCAGAAAAAGTGGATTGCTCTAAAAATGGATAATAAATATTAATCAATTAATAAATGAGGCTTACAGATAAGATCAATATATTCACTGAAATATACAAGGCCGCTATAGCGTAATTGGATAACGCGCCTGCCCCGGATAGGATTTTTCTGTATGTCTTTCTAATTGATTAATTAATTTGGTTTTAAATTTCACAGAACTTTGTTTTGAAAAAACTGCAACATATAAGAATATTGATATATGTCAATTTTCTTTGCCAATTTTCCCTGACTATTATTATAGAATTAGCGGATTTGATATAATTAATTTTTAATTGAATGTACCATCTTTTTATTATCAAACCTAATATTCATTTTCAGAAACAATTGGCCGTATTCTGAAAATAGTAATATTGCTATTTCTGTATCTTGACAGTTATTTCATAACATTATAATGCCGTTAATTTAGACGACTTAAGTTTGTCACGTTTGAAATTAATGAATTCAATCAATCAGAAAGCTTTAAAACGTAAACAAACGTTAAGTTATTCACAAAATATGAGTAACTTAATGTTTGCTTACGTTTTAGAGCTTTCTGATTGATTAAATTCGTTAATTTCAAACCTGTCCAAGATAAAACGTCTAAATTAACGGCATTATAATGTTATGCAATAACTGTCAAGGTACAGAAATAGCAATATTGCTATTTTTAGAATACGGTCGAAATAGTTATTTAATTAAAATAAATAAAGTAGAACAAATATATAAATAAATAAATAACTTAACCCCGCTACAAGATGTCACTTTGGAAATATCAGTTGCCTTTCTATATATTTCTCTTTTCTATATCACAGTGCGGCAAAATACAATATTTTAAAAATGTACATGCATTTTCTTTACATGTATTTACTAATTAATAATAAAAAAAATATATGTATATTAATATAAATGTATTTATAAATTAATTTTCAATAATAAGTGTCTGAAAAAAGTGCAGATCATGAAAAATGCAAGTGAGTAATAATGAATAATTATTCGAATAAATATTTCCATATTTAACTTTTTAAATTTTGAAGTTAATTTCTGTCGCTGCTCAATCGATATTTTTAATTGTGAGATGTCAAATGTTACACATTATATGCGACTACTGTAAGGCTCGCTCGTTTTTTGATATTACTGCTATAAAACAAAACGAAAATTAACAAACATGTTAACTACTTCTTGGAATAAAAATTTGCCAATAATCAACACTTACATTATAAAGGAAGGAGCTCATTAATTGAGTATTTTAATGCTTAAGACTAAATTTAACATTTATTCATTTATTGAGATATTTTAATTGCAGTTAGTAATGTATGATTACCTAATTAATAACTAGTAACTAGCAACTAGCGAACTCAGCTGATGATGGCGGGTGACACACGAGCCACGAACTAGGGATGGGCGTTGAATGGACGGAGTAGTTGAAATCAACCGTTGACGTTGCGTCGACGCGTCGACGGTTTACGTTTATAGCATGGACTAGTTGAATTCGTAGACAGTGGACGGCGGACGCCGTAGACGGTGGACGATTCGAGATACAACGTAGTGCAAAGCAACGAGCGAGAGCAAGACAAAACGTCTCCGTTTATTTCTCTCTCATCTCTCACTGTCGACTTGTAGACGCCATAGACGGCCCGACGGGTAATTTCATTTCAACTCTAAAGTGCACGACCATAGAGTGCAGATCTGTGTGCACGAACTATGACAGAGACTTGAAATTTGAATGCATGCGTAGGGTGAGAAAGGCTTAAGCTATTATCTATTATTTTTTACTTGATTTGTGCGACGTGCACGTGCGACGATTCGGTGAATTCCTAATTTTGCGCTGTGTAAAATAAAACAATTCTGTTTAATTATATTATTTTTTATTGAACTAATATTTTACTGCTTACACCTGATATTGTTGTGTATACCTACTTCTTTCTTTATTATATATAGAAAGAAGTATATAAAACAATATGTAAAAGCCTATAATATGCGTAAACAAATCAATAATTAAATATTTCTTTTTACATATAAGCACAAGTAGCGGTTTTACTTTCCCCGAAACACTATATTCCTTCGAACTTCTTTAAATTTAAAAAATAAAAATAGCCAACGGTTGAGCCGTCGAGCAGCGTCGCGTCGAACAGTAGACAGTTGACCATCGTCCCGATGTTTAGATAGAACGTCCGCGTAACGAAGTTGACGAATTCAACTAGTTGATCGTCTCGTCGATAGACGGACGTGGACGGTCTCGTTTCGTCGACGGTAAATATGTCGACGACCCATCCCTACCACGAACTCACCCGAAGTCAGCCGAACGACGCGCGATAATTCACGAATGCAGAGTTTCGGTGCGGCCGAAGAGGTTCGGCAGATTTTCTGCCGAAACTACAATTTTTTGCCGAAACCGAATCCGAACCTTCGGTCGGTCACTAATATTTTGTATTGATTTAAAAACATTTTCTAATCTCTTTTTAGACATATCTAATTTCAAAGTAGTTTGAATAATAACAACATTTTACGTTCATTTGGTATTAACAAAATGTTAATAAAAAAAATTACCAGTCACTTTTCAGATTATTATACCATTTATATTTTGGCGTTTTAATTTAAGATCCGACCTTGCGAATTGTACAAAGAAGAATACAAGGATTGTAGGAGTTTCAAAGCGAGATTTAATCAATACTTCATATATGGAGAGCTTCAGGATTGCACCCCGTGGAAGAAAGATCACGAAAATTGCATCAGATTAATGGAAAATAATGATGAAAAATCTAAGGTATTTCATATTAATTTAACAATACAACAATGTTCCAATAATAATAATGTGATATCCAGAAGAGTGGTGTGGAGTAACTGTAAAATTTGGGTGTATCTGTCAAACAGTGAGAATATATCAGGGAGTAGGTGGAGTAATGAGAAGAGGGGAGGTGGCACCTATGTTTTCCGCAGGGTCCTAAAGAAGAAGTATCCAAATTTTGTGTAAGACACAGTGTAACAGTATAGATTTTTGCAAATAATATATTTTGGGGAGAGGATGAGGTAAAGGGAAGAGGAGAAATTTGCATTTTTTCTGCCGGGTCCTAAAGAATAACTACGCAAAATTTCGATACGATGGTCGATTTCGATACGAAAAAAGTAAATAATTACAGATGTTATAGTATTGTTGTCTTGCAACGAGCACTGCTTTAAAGACAGA
Organism: Agrypnia vestita; assembly: GCA_016648135.1. Classification (NCBI taxonomy): domain Eukaryota; kingdom Metazoa; phylum Arthropoda; class Insecta; order Trichoptera; family Phryganeidae; genus Agrypnia; species Agrypnia vestita. The sequence goes on from JADDOH010018518.1 coordinate 19,634, forward strand.
TTAATTTTATAACACTTAATCAATGCATAAAGAAGGCACTTGTAATCTTCAATCCGTAACGAAAAGTAAACTATTTTTTGCCGACGGAACAAGTCGAAAAATTGGATCGCAAGCCTTATGCCGCGCACGCGTGTTGCATCTGACATGTCATTTTTCGATAAAAATTACGATAAATGCAGATATATCGATATGTTTGTTGAATTCTATACAGAAAACATTTAGAATTCGACTGAAATAATACATTTTAATAATATGTAATGCATTTTCACATTTGCAGTCGATAGGCTGCATAGAAATCGTATTATATTATGTCATTGTCCGCGTTTCGATGTTGAACATTAACATAAATATAGGTACGGCCATCTCTTTTTGTCGTGCCCTTCTCATTCTTGCAATTATCACGGCCTGAATGACGAAATCTCGTGTCACTTGATATTACATTCAGATTGTTTTTCATAACCGTCTTGAAAGAGCATGATCAAATTACCGAATACCTCGATATTTCAAACTTCTACTGTGAATTAGTGATGGGTCCTCTCTGTACTCACTACTACAATGTAGTAATAAATTACATTGAAGTGCACACTTCACACGTTTTCAAGTGTAGTGCACACTACAAACTACACACACTTAAAAATTATTGAAAGTACATACTTCAAATACTACACTTCATTTCAAAGCGAACACCACAAAGTACACACACTTCAAAGTTATCGAATGTACAAGCACATACTTAATAGTCGATTTTTTATGTTTTTGGGAAGTTGATGTAGATAAATGAAGAAATCTTTGGAAATTGAAACAACCCTCCCCCCCATGATTTGAAAAAAATTTGGGACTGAATGAAGAAATCTCTGGAAACTGAACCCCCCCCCCTGGTTTGAAAATTTTTGGGATTGAATTT
>JADDOH010018520.1:0-15116 GCA_016648135.1 Agrypnia vestita
TAAAGAGTTATACGGCCATCAGAAGTAAATAAACAATATTGATATATAAAAGGCGAATAAGTACACTGGTGCCATATATTTTTCCATTGCGGAAACGTGGATTTTAAAAGAATTTATGACCATGACTATAAATCTATTTGTTGAAAAAAACGAAGCTCATGCATCTGCAGAATCTACATACTTAACTATTCGACATTTTATTAGAAACGATCCAGATGACAGGGAGAAATAATTGGTAATTAAATGTGTACAAGTAAGAAGGTCGAGGACTGACACGAGGTTTTCTGTCCATCTCAGTTTTTTGTTGCCAACAGAATTTTCTTGCAGTCTCATCATTGCCAGGTGCAAGTTTGGCATTCATCCATCATGTCTTTTTCCTGGTTTTAACATTTTATCTTTTCCTAGCTGATAGCCAATTTCTTCAAATAAGATTACTTAAAATATTTTTTTAATACTTATAGCTTTAACTTTGTGATTAGACATAATTATTAATTTGAGAAAACTATATGGTTTATACAGAGTTCGATAGTTTTCTCAAATTAATAATTATGTTTAACCACAAAGTTAAAGCTATTCAAATTAATAACTTAAAATAATATACTTCTTCAAAAATAGCAAAATGCTTTTGTGGTAACATTATTAATATAATTAATAAATATATCTATTAATTATAAAATAATTTACTTTTATACAATAGGTGTAACGGCTTGGGTTGAAAGGTATTTGTTAATTATACCCGTATCTCAGTTACCACTGAGAATATTTGTTTTAAAACAACTGTATTTTCACCTAAACATTTGTACGTCAGATTTTTTTAACTAAATTTAGAACCGACATGTATACATTCTGAAGCACCCTCAATATTTATTTCAGCTTATTGTACGGTTTTCTTTAATTCTGACCGTAAAAATTGAAAAGAAGATCACTGACCAGTTTTAATGAAATTTTTATTTTTCTACGGAGATTAATTTGACGAATTCCGAGCAATTTCGTTTAACTTTAATATAATTCTTATTTCTTTTAAAACGTCAACGCAATCGTACCCGGGGCATAACCCCGGCATTTCTTTTTCAGAAATTATATCAAACAAAGTCTAAAGCTTAAAAAAATAATATATCAGTGTGTTTCTTTTTGTATAATTTTATGTATCGCAAATCCCATGAAAATGTTTTGGTTAAAATTTTCAGAGCTCCGTTTTTATTTATTACCTATTTTGTATTTTATTTCTAATGAGAAACCAACAGAATACTAGATACGGTACATTAAAAATAATACCTCCTCCTGCTCTAACAACATGCATATGTATCAATACAGTGCACTCATGTATGATAAATAATTTATGATGAATCATGCTTTATTTTGAAACCGTGAACGAAATGTGATTCTTTAAGCCTCTTGTACCTTTTCAACAGGATCTTTTGCACATGATTTTCTGCAGTAAAAATGGTATTTGCAAATCCTTTATTTCGATTCCGTACATAAATGTACCAATTCATTATTTATCAATAAAAATAAATATTATTAGGACAATTAATAATTCCATATTGACCTTTAAAAATGTTTTCGTTCTCCTGCAAATGTTTCTTCAGATAATTTTCTACGGGTTGTGTAATACATCTAGTGCTCATATAGATATATAAAAGATAATGATTGAATTTTTAATTTATTATCAAAAACGAATAAAAGACCAGCTTTGTAGTTCATACTTTTTATCATGCTTATATTAATTAGCTTCACCTGTTTATCTGAAGTTATCTGTCAAACAGAATGATTTAATAGATATTTCACTTACTTCCTAACGTCCAATCGAGCTGATATTTTGCACACAAACATATTCTTGATGACAATACACGAATCAATCATATATCAGATTCATAAAATATTGATCATATTTAAAACTAATAGCATAAATTTATCTTTTCAATAAAGGTTTACCACAGCCATTACCACTATTTTGATCTATTTCATTTTAATGTTCTATACCTCTCAAAAAATCATGCTTTAATGTATTATTGAAGTAGTATTTTAATTATGAGTTGATGCTATGGTTTACCTCCATGCATCGTGCACAAAATCTTCACGCTTCGTTGTAAAATATCACTCGTGCGGAAGAATCGATAGCTAATGCATGTGCTGCGGAGCATTCCGCGACCCGCAGCTTGCACACAAATGTATTTGAAATGTACCAGCTGATCATAACCAACACTTTCATCTACGTTCCACGTCATCAATTACGGATTCTCAACTAATAAACCGAATTACATGTTGAAATGATAACACTTCAAAATGAATAAATGAAATCACTAAAATAATTTAAAGTTTAATTTATTACCCAAAACACACTGAATACGAGTTGAATTGAAGTACCGTTCTTAATTTTAATGTCCAAAATACATTTATTATTGCATTTATTATTGTTCATTAATTTGCACTAAGTAACGGTGTTTCTATTGCTTTGATCACGTTCTAGTAAACTCAATTCAATGTTTGCACGAAAAAAACTTCTTGCCCCGGTAAGAACTTCCTTTATTCACTATCGTTGGAATGTACGCTGGTCACACTGCGCTCTTTCTATTGGGTGTATCGCATGAGTTAATCTACACGAATTACTGATCACACTGGTTCTATCGCTGGAATGTCGCACAGGTTATCGTCACGAATGACTGACCCTAGTTCTGCCACCAACAGAACTGAGGTGTTCTAGATCCTCCGAGACTCTTATGGAACTTTCCAGATGTTACGAGAGACTTGCAGATGATTCCAGAATGGTGTGCGTACATAATGTTATGAAATCATCGAGAGAATTCGTATTGTTGTCAGTATTCGAAAGGTTCACCATTTCGTTACAATATATTAATTTAATCGAGGTTCATTATAGATGTTTCACAGAGACGAACCTTTGCTTCCAAATACTTCTACACCTTCTTTCGCATAAATATATAAATAGTTTCGTCTCTGTGAGACATCTAGAATACATATATCTTGATTAATGATGATCCCTCTGGGGAAAAATTCAGTAGAGTGTTCTTGAAAAACTTAAATATACTCAAAATTTTCTTAATAAATATTAATTTTTTCACTTTTTGTATACAGTGGAGGGTTAATTGTCAGTTGGTTACTTTATACAACCAATCACAAAATTAAATCAAACAATTGAAACATATTTCTGGTATGCAATGTTATAGTGACAAACCTAGCTCCATAATAAAGAGACGAGGAAAAGATGAATGGGGATCTTAAGATAATTGATGTAATTAAGGTAATTAGGTAAAGATAATCTTAAGATGGATTAAGATCACTCATAGGTAGAGAGCTACTAATTCTCTATAAACTTGAGTGCAGTTATAATAGTGTTCGTTTATCAAAATTATCCTTAACCAAGATCGTTACGAAACTCTACAAAGATGACGTCGACTCTCTCATTAGTAAAATTAAAAATGGTAATTTATTCAATCTGCAATGCAATCAAACGTGCTAAATCGGTGGTGGAAATCAGAAGGTGGTTGATATAGTCTATCTATGAACAAATGTATGAATTGGTGTATATCATGAGAAATTGATGTGTATAATATTATTATTTGTAATATTCAAAAATGAAGTGTAATAATATTGTAATATTGATTATGATGTAATAATATTGTAATATTAATTATAAAAATGAATCCTGCAGACAAACATCTCTTTAAGACTTTTGTGGGGCTAGTGATGTTAAAAAAAAATTGTATGGAAAATAAATAGTTAAAAAAAATTTTTTTCATTATTAAATTGATTTTAATATTCGATTTTACTATCCCATGGTAATAAAGTGGATTCACTTTGTGCTACCTATTATGTTTTGATGTCACAAGAGGACATTATCATCATAAATGATGGCAATTTGCATGGCTGGACGGCAGCTAAGAATGTAATATTGTTGTCCAAGGAAGGCTTTCAATTTTAAATGATGGAGAATTAGTCATCACAGAGACGTCAACGCATTGAAAATTGTATATTTTATTCTGATGTAGAAATATACATGTTTGATAGTACATTGTGTGTAAATCCCCAGTCGGTATTTTAAGTGTTATTCTAAGATTTCCCGCACATTACTAATTAATAGTACTTCACAAAAAAATGTGTTTGACTTCTAAAGCGAATTGATTACGAAACATATAAAAGAGAATAAATTTAAAAATTAACTTCTGAACCGTTTGATCTTATATTATAATTTTTTTAAATAGAGATGCAAACAAGGAATACGTGTCACATCAATATTTTTATTATTTTCAAACTAAGCTAAACGTTTGTGCTATGGACTAACTTGCTGTTCTGGAGTGAGGTTCGAGTACGCGACCTTTGGATCACGAAGCGAAAGTCCTAACCTTAACAAGACCAACAAGTTACTATTGTTAGTTATATTATAATAATTATGTTCTACTGACGGCTACATCTCTAATGAAACATACCATGTCTCTCATTCCATCTTGGAAGATGAAAAAGATTTAGCTTAGAAAAGCGCAGATAGCGCGTCAGATGTCGCCTTATGCCTCATAACATAATATCGCTAGATATCGCACTTAAACACTTTCAAATCAAATGAGAGACTTAAATCTTAACTTGTGGTGGCGGCCAGCATAGTGTTATTTGCGACCATCTACAAATTATTATCGCATTTTATTTTCGCTCTTGTTCTTCTTATTCTTCTTCGTTTTTTTTTCTTTCTTCTTCTTCTTTTTAAACGTGACATTTACCATCTGGAAATATTTTAAAACTTAAAAACACTTCTCGTTTGATGTTCGTAAGATTACTGCCACTCCGACTGCTGGAGATTTCTTGTTCTCTGTGATATTACAGACCGCAGGTTTCCGCAAACGCCTCCTCCCTCCCCGGCGACCCCGCGCCCCCTCCCGCGGAACAAATGAACGCCACCGCCCGCCATATTGATTGCGAAGGCTCAACATCACGCGGGGTTCATTTTTTCCTCCCTTCCTGTGATTGCGTTCACGGGTATCATTGTTGGTTTCACACTAAGCTCCCCTTTCGGAATATTGGACTATCAGCTCTATAGGAATTGGTGTTTTGCGGAAATTTATGTTTGTTGGCATTTTTGGGTTGAGCGTGTTGAATTTGTCGGTAAATATTTGCAATCCTGGACTGGCTTTACATTTTTTTCGCATAAGAATTTCGGTTAGAATATTTTTGTCTTTAAAAAATGTCTAAACAGTAATTCTTAATTTTTTTATCACTTAAACTAAGCTAAATATTTTTCAGATGGTACACTATTAAAAATGGTCATGAAAATAGCATGTGATACTTATATATATGATATCCTCACTTTTATTTTCGCTTTAATTGAACCGGAGGTGCTTCCAAAATCTATTTAAAATTAAAAATATTTTAGAGGATACCATGTACTGATCTTGCTATATCTGAGTTGTTAAGCTGTTTATCTTGCTTGCCCTAATAAAATGCACTGGAAGTTTTTCTTGGTCGCAGTGTTTATTATGCTGATTTTTTACATATTTAGTACATATTTTTAAATATTTATAATTAATTATTTATACATTTGTAATTACTAATTTAAACACTAAATCGAATTAAAAACACATTTTATATTACTAAGGTAAGGTAAGGTAATTACTGTTTAACTAAGGTAAGAAGCAAATAGCATAAAATACTTACTCGTATATACAATACAGGGTCATCTGTAAAACATTAATAACCTCACAGGACTGTATTCTTGCCTGATTATGAGTCGAAAATGTTCAAGCTATTATGACCTAATATCAACAGTTACGGAGATATGCGACATCAAAGTTTACATTTTTTTTTTCAATATTTCTGACTTATTTTTTGTAAAACGCTGGATTATCATTACAGTAACTTATATCGCTTACTAAAAATTCATTCGTTTCAATACAAGTTAAATAAAATGATAAAAACCCTGAAAAATTTCCAATTGGAATGTTTTCCAATTGGAATTCGAAGGTTTTTATTTTTTTATTTGACTTGTACTAAAGGGAATGAATTTTTCATTTTTGATATAAGTTACTGTAATGATAGTCCAACGTTTTACAAAATATAAGTCAGAAATATTGAAAAAAATGCAAACTTAGATGTCGCATATCTCCATAACTATTGATATTAGGTCATAATAGTTTGAACATTTTCGACTCATAATCAAGGCAGAAATATAGTCCTGCGAGGTTATTAATGTTTTCCAAATAACCCTGTATAATAGCAGTAATGATACTTATATAAAAGTAATAAAACCGACGTATATAGCAAGAATGCTTATATATATATATAATATAATTTTAATAAATAATAAACTGCTGTTTCCACATGTCTTCTTCGCATGTTAACGGTTAATTTTTTCGCCTGTCATGAGGGAGAACGGGGTTCTGGTCTTCGGTAGGGAGATTTTTTTATTATGTGGGAGAAAACAATACGGATTTCCTAGAGCAACCGTGATACTCCTCAGCCCCATATATTTCTGCTTAAAACATAAGTCTTTTTTTAAGTTAAAAATGTTACAGATAAATTATTTGTCAAAAATAATTTTTAAAACCTGTTTAAAAATTCTCATTTATATATATTACATATAATATCAATCAAAATTAAAAAAAAAATCAATTAAATAATTTCTGGAGCGGCAAAATTTCAATATATTTTTAAATATTTTTATATTTGGTAGGCAATACTATTAGATTAACACACCGTAAATAATATTTAACAAATATTTTTTACATGCTTTTATTTAACTCTCTTTGTCTGTTTGTTGTGGTGGAATCTTGTCATTGATTTTTTCAACAACTTCCCCGCCTCTGAAACGTTCAACATTTACGTAAAGTAGGTGACTATACATTATTGAATCATTTTTGACACAACTTGATCATTACTTTGATAAAAAAAATCATTATTATCCATATTAGTATGAAAAAATATTCCGATTTCAAATTTATTCATTTTAGTCAAAATATAAAAATGTTCAATTCGATAAATTAGGGTTTTGTTGAATTTAGATTTTTAATATCTCAGGGTAACTTTGGTTTAGGAAAAAACTGTCTGACAAAAATAAAGTTCAACATAATTATGCCACGGTTTCAAAGAGTGTTGATGCGAAGTATACGCAGTATTTTCTGCAATAGCCTCTCACATTCATGTACCATTTCTTCAACTTCTCGTGGTAAAACTGTTAACTAACTAACTAACTAACTTACAATCACGCCGTTTCCCCGTGGGGGTAAGCAGAGAATTTTTTATTTACTTATAAATAAATTAAACTCGAGATGCAATCAAAAAATAATAAAAAATCTATTTACATTCGACTGTGCGACAATGCCTTCTCATTAAGGTTTAAAGCTCTTTAAAAAGTTTATTGAGAATTCGAATACATCGTTAAACCGTGAGAATTTGAGCATTTCTGAATAAATTTTAGTATCATCAACTTTTTCTCCCTTTTTAAAAAAGTTATTGATTTTCATTCATCGTGATTCTATTTCATTTTTATGTTGATTACTTTTCCATCAAAGGTGGACTTCTGCTGCCACATACACATATGAGTAGCTGCGTATCAAAACCTACCCAACGACCATTTTCGATTTTTTTAGATTTGAATTTCAATTATATTCTCTAAGCTCAATCCTTCTTTTATAATATTAGTTTACTATCATAACATGTGCCAATCTGAAGTTATTACTATTAAAAAATCAACTTGAGTTTCAAAACCTACCTAAAACTGCCTTTCATAATCGACTTGCCAAAAAAATAGTTCATGGCGTTTGGTAGGTTTTGATACGCAACGCCTCATATATGTAAATAATAATTTATTTTTTATTAATTTATATTTCTTTTATAAATTACATTATGTACAATTACGTCTCACATACTATGGCCAATATAAATAAAAAATGGATTAAATTATCCAGACATCACCTGGCATGTAATTTTTAAAAAAATGGTATATATGAGGGGTAAGATGTATCATTTACACAAGACAAAATTTATTCTTAATAAGTCTCATGGTTTATAAACCTTTTTTCCTCTTAAAATTTCGAAACTGGTATGACATTTCGTTTTTATGAAAATGTTCCAGGTATGTATGAATTCAGAAGGTAACTAAATATTTTTCAGAAACATACATATTTTCTTTGTATATCAATCTAATTGATTCATTTTATTTGTTTTATACGGGGTATCTTATAGCTAGAAACAAAAAATTTACAGGTGGACTTCTGCCATGATAATGAGTCTAAAATGTTCAAATAATCATGGCCTAATAATATCAACAGTTAATGAGATATGCAATACCAAAATTTGATTTTTTTTTCAATATTTCTAACTTTTTTTTTTAAATCCAACTATTATTACAGAAACTTATATTGTTTATTAAAAATACATCGATTACGATCTAAAATATCTCATGTTATATCATAACTTTACTAAATTCTCTATAACGTTCTCTATAATAGTATTTTTTTTTTGCTTTGTAATATTGTGAAGACATTGCATTGCACCTTTTTAAACACGAATAATAATTTATTTTTTATGTAGGTTTTAATATGTCTTTCAGTGATAAAAAAATACTTTATTGTTTGATAAACATTTTTCTGTGATGTTATAATTTTACAACATAGTTTTATCTACTTAAAACCAACTATATTAATGAATACATATTTTCTAAATGATTAATTCAATTTGTTACTAATATTTCATACTATAATAAAACAGTGATACCATAACAATAACACTAGGATTAATCTTAAAAAATCCATTAAAAAAAAAATAAAAAAACATGTTTAAAAGTTAATATCGTGGGTCCTCAGCCAAAAGAGCGTTACTGCTTATTTCGAACTTTACAGAAGAGCGAAAGAAAGTTCTTTCAATCTGATTTTGTTAATATTTATTTTATTATTAAACGATTTGTTTACCCAGAAGAAATATGTAAATCGTTTAGTAATAAAAATAATAATCAATATAGTTCGAAATAATCACTAACGTCCTTTTGGCGACCCTCGATATGTAAACCTACATGTTTTTCTATTGGTTCAGACACTCGCCTAGCGATTCAGTGGTCTGTGGTTCAAGCCTCATCCTAAAAGAACAGCAATATATTTACCTAGTCTCACAACGCAATCGCTTAGCTTAGTTTTAAAATATAACAATATTGTTTTGATATATATTTCATATTCGCACCTCTACAAAAAAAAATTTAGTAATGTCAAAATCAATGGATATTAAATCGTCTTCTCGAATATTTTCTGTGGTCTCAAATATTCTATGTTTTCCAAGATGCTGAATAGCGTATGTGTGTCACGATTACGGCAGGCATTTAATTACAACCCCCTCGAGTTCGACTCCGCACCAGGGGCGGACTGCCCATCCCTGTAATGTGAGAGGCACGTGGGCCAACTCTTAGAAAGAGTTTTCGCAAATCAGAATTCATTTTGGTTAAACGTTACCTCAGTATTATAGCGTGACCAGAATATGACTGAACTAATTTCAAAATGACACTTAATATATTTTTTTATTTTTTTTATTAAAAATAAAATAAATACCTACATATATGTTACAGTGACAGTGAATATTACATTTTTAATACGTGTTTAACTGTCCCCAGAAAAGTTAAAACTTGTATTAGGAGTACATGATGCATAATATTAGAGCATGAATGATAACTATGGTCAATAAATGGAACAGTGTAGAGAAATATAACCATCATTTTGCACTGTTGCAATTAAATAACTTTTTTATTTGCACTTGGTTATTTACTAACTTTACTAATAGGCTTTGCTAGGATTTGGATTCTTATACAATTTCGTTTTCCCTCATACTTTTAAAAAATATGAAAAATTAAAAAGAGGTTGCTTGCAAGGAAGAAAAAAGTGGAAACAGATCAAATTTTCACAAATTATTTTTATCAGATCGAACGTTCAAATACATTTTCACGATGTGTTCGTTAAAAACACTGTATTTTTTCAAAATTATTAATCCTTTTGAAATATCAAAAAATATATGTTTTTGGATATAAATTTTAAATTGAAAAAATATATAGGTATTTAAATATAAAAACAGTTTTTGTGAGCTTAAAACAGTCGCCTGTATATATTTATACAGACATAATTATATGAGATTTATGCCAGAGCGCACCGTCCGCCTGTTGCTGTTTCGTACAAACAAACATATATTTTGGTCAATAACTGTATACAAATATATTTCCTTTAATAAAAAGAAAATACCTTAAAAATACAGGGTTTTCTGTTTATTGTTATAAATAATGTTATCACAAATTTATCTTTCAGTTATTATAAATACAATTTCCACTACAAAATTAAGGTTTAGATTTCAAAGAATGCTCGGAATAAAATATATTCAAGTATCTTTATGTAAACCTGTATTGTTATTTTTTAATCCTATTATAAATGCTTTTTTTTATTATCAAAATGCAACATAATGAAGTTAAGAACAAAGTTTATACTACAATGTACCGAAAATTTTGCATTGAAATTGAATTTGTATTTGAAAATGAAATTGAAGAAAATTGAAATTGCGAGACCATTTGAAATTAGTGTTCATTTGAATTCAAGACTAAAAAAACGAAATAACACAGGTTGAAAAAGGCTCAAACTTCGAACGAGCGGACGGCGACGCGGTAACTAAACGAAATAGCCACCACCGCTTCTCCATGGCCCGTCAAAAATAAACTTTATTCACTAGAGCTTATCTAAGACACGAACCTTAATTTATGCCTGATACGTTCGACCACTCACAGGCTTTTTATTAAGAATAAAATATTTAAATAAACAATACTAAATTCGGTGATTTTTCACGGGTGTACGGCTAGTAATTGATAACGACTCTTGCGTGACCACGCAACATGAATCGAGTGCCGATTGCTTTTCATACTTTAATTATCTTAAGTCGTCATTTCAGCAAGTTACGGACAGACAACGAAATTATTATATTTTTATATTACTAATAAGATGTTCGAGTTAACACTTCTCCAATGAAATATTTTCGTGAAACTCGATAAAATAAATAACAATGATCAGTGTGGATTTTTACAACTCAATACTTTGAGCGTCACTAATATATAATTTTGTCTTTATTTTAGTTATGAAGTATAACTTCTACCATGCGTACATGAGTACGCGCACGATTTTTTAAAAATATTATTATATTGAATAATATTAAATTTATTATGCAGAATTCATTAATAATGAGAAAAATTGCATACTCATCTCAAACGGTGGCAAGAAGATCAAAAAGGTGGATTCATATCACAAGTTCCTCAAGGTAGGTCATAAAACAGAACCTCTTCACACACCCTTCCAACAATATTTTCACGCCTAAGATTCGGTTGTGATGTGAGGGAGATCATCAGTAGCCAGGGAATTGGGGTGGATATAATGGCGCCACTGATGATACCTATTTCCTCGATTAATTTATTTGAAAGTATCACACAGCGTGTAAGAATGTTGGACTTATCGTATGGCTGTTTTGAAATTTTTATAGTTCTCGGGTTTTCATTGACCATTCAGAATAATTTTATGACGCACGTGCTCGCTCTCTTTCCACAACAAATAATGTGAAGGGTCCAACGTATTTTACAATAAACCCATGTACTTAAGGCACAACAATGAATAAAGCCTTGCTTAGAATTTCAAGTATGTATATTGGTTAAAATATTATTTGACCATGTTTGAATGCTAGATTCGGTAAAACGGTCTATGTAAAAATGTAATATAATATTGTGGGTTTTTTTTCACTAGAAAAATAAAAAATATTAATTTAAAGTACATCAGAGATTTCTTCCAACAAATTTTATTACAATTTCTATTTGAGTTTACACAGCATTAGGTATTCCATTCTCATAGTCCAAAGAGCATAACAGAGGTTTCTCATAACGGGATTTCCAATCTACGAAGATTTCTCGAGCCTTTGAATTTTTGTGATGTGTTCTGCTACAGTTTTTTCGCCTCATGCAGTATTGAAGCATTAAAAATTATAATATTTAAATAATAATTCATTTTTATTTAACGTTGAAATCAGATATTCAATCAATATTTATTTTATCAGATCGCGCCTATTGTTTATTAAAATTTATGAAGACGAGGTGCTATAGGTCAGCCGCCGAGAATTATTGTAAGACTCATGCTAAAATATACATTTTACTCTCATTTAAACTACCATTGGCTCAATAAAAAAGAAGAAGAGAGATGAGAACAGTATAAGATGATTATATCAAAGCTCTCAGCGGTTGACCTATACCAATGGTTGATTTCAGACCATGTGCAAATGCGGCACGCGCAGTGATTGCGCTTTCTTTATATAATTATATAATTCAAAAGTATGTACTTAGTTTTAATCGTTCCCTTCATCAGGATAAAACGTTGTATCCTGATGAAAGGACCATTGGCCCCGAAACACGTTGAAATTTCAAAAAATCAGAGATTAAAACAAAGTGTATTCTCGTCGATATAAATAATATTCGGTAGCACAAAGTAATTTTTCAGTTGTTGAAGAAGTAAAATCTTTTAAATTAAAAAAACAGACACAAAAATTGTTATGTCAATCTCCAATTAAGAGCGTCTAAAAAGAAATGCACAGTAAAATTGAAATAAGAATTTAAATAACACTGAAAACCGAAAATTAAAGAACGTAGAATGTTGAGAATTTTGGCAAGTACATAAAAACAAGTTGCCAAAAAAATTGATTGCCCATATTTTGTAATGTTTAGTTTAAAGATTACCCTTAAGAAGGAACGTTGGATCCGTAAACAGGTGATGTTACCAAAAATATCATGGTGTAAACCAAACAAATTGTGTTGACCATTTCTACAAGTACCTTTTTTAAAGTTTAAGGAGACCTGAACTATCAATTTCAAATGTATCGCGTAAAAGATATAAAGGGTATAAAAGCAAAGGCAGCAATATACAAAAAATAAATTAATGTCATCAACGATAGCTGCCTTTGCTTTTATACCTATCATAATATGATCTGAGAGTGTGCTACATTTCAACAACATAAATTTTAATTTCACGTTTAAAAATAAATTTTAGCAGTACCTTTTTACAGAAGCGAAAATTTCTCATTATTTGAATGGGTGACATATAAAACCTTAAAAAACATTAAATCACTTTATTTCCACAACAATCCATATCTGTCTGTTCGCTTTCGCCTTTAAATCCCGCACCAAATCCCCTCTCTAAGTAAAACAGAACCCCGAGACCAAAAGGTGTGTTATTTATCTTTGAAAATTAAAGCGCCTAAGGTCAATAAAAGTCACTTTTAATCTTCTTCGTAGTAGTTATTAGCTAAAAGCCTAGATTATTGGCGACCCTTTCTTTGGCGTTCTTAATTAAAAGTTAGACTTTCACTTTTGGCAGAAAGTAGATCACTACCTGGAATCGAAAAGAAACAAAAAATTTGATTAATTATTTAATCGGTAACCTTTAAACAGTTATTATATACTTTTTTATTTCACTTTATGAGACAACTTTTAATGTACCTAATAGTTTGCAAAAGCCCTAAAAGGCGTTAGTAATTATATATATAAATAAATAAAAAATAAAAAATTGCCATGGAAGCAAATTTTCTGAATTCGTAGACATTTTTCGTTGTAGGAGCATACCCGAATTAAAGAATTACATAGAATATACTGTAACATAAACTACCTGTACACCTGAGCTAAATACCTAAATATAAAGTTTAATAATATAAGTTTTACGAAAAGCCCAAAGCCTGAGACTTTAAGCTACCGAATTAAGCTTTATTACGACTTTTGTGACTTTTAAGCACACACTTTATGCTTTAAGCTTCTAGATGAAAACTTAAGTCGAACTTAAAACTTCGGGAGTATATTTACATGAAAGCTAATATTATTTTTTTTTTGTTAAGAATTTATATTTTCAAAATTGGCCAGTCGTGATCTATCTAGTGGTTAGGAAAATTCCTCCTCCGTTGTGTCCGTAGCTATCCGAAATTCTTTTGATATGTGGGGAGATTCGTATTCTTATTAACGCGACTAGACTAATATAGAACGAATTCTTACCTAACTATGGAAATAACAAACGCACGTAACTAATCCGTACTCGTAAATAACATAACGGATTTATTTACTAAAGATGATAGATCGCCTAACCGTTATCGACTCGAAATCCACGTACAATCTTCGAACACTTATAGACGAAATGCCAGAGACATAAAACATATTTCCGAAATTACTTTGGCCCTTCTAGAAACCGTTCCAGAATTCTACAGTTTCGCCTATATGAGAGATAGCCGATATCGTCCACGTCCGGAGTCGGCCTAAAAGCCAATTATATGCGGCGTAGCCGAGGAATAAACGCTAGTAGCAAAACTCCCTTACATTGTACCGCCATAACTATAATACCACCGGGGTTAAAATACTGAAATACAAAACAATACAATCGTTGCCAAGTTAACGGCATACGCTAAAGATTCAGCCCGCTTTGATTATCAACATCTCATAATAGCAGCTTAGAACAGTGTCAGCACAACCACATACGGCACCCATTTATGACAGATTTACAAGATATAATAGCATACGTTATATTCGAAAACACAAGTAAGAAACCTACCAATAGCGCATCCCACGTTGTCCGATCTGCTCAATCTGTTCATAGTACATAGTGGAAAGAGTAAACATATATTCATAACAACTAGGCGCAACAGAGGCTCGGGGCAAGCTTTGTCTGACATTATCACAGCCTGAGATTCTAAGGGAATGGAAGATACAATTTTGTAAGTGAAATTTAAGAAGTGTCTAACCATTTCTGTTCAAACGTGGATTCTAGATGCCCCCCCCCCTGTAGGGGGGAGGGGGATGCGGCCCCAGAGCATCGCCGCATCCGGTGGTTAACTCCTGTTTAGACATAACCTCCCACACTAAGCTGCAGACCAAGATCAAGCCGAGACTCTATTGCTCCTGCTGGAATCCCCCGAAGTCCTCGCTTCCCGGCGACAAACATATCAGGAAGAAATCCCGCGTCTGATATTAAGGTTTGTATATTGTCCCGCGGGGCAGTCAAATTGACTGGTGTATATGATGAGGATCCCACGTTGCGGCTACATGAGCCGGATTATTATGAGGTTTACTGCTGATTAAAGGG